>BMAC01000672.1:381190-403613 GCA_014905375.1 Phtheirospermum japonicum
CCTCCTCTGTCGTTATGACCACTTTTGTATCGAATGTTTTTTTAAACTTTTTTTACTAACACTTTTTGTTGAAGAAATTGTAATTTTTTTGAAATTTATACAATTAGTTAATTTATTTGCCTGTTTATTTAATGGTTTTTTTAAAAATATGGGGTATTTTTAATAATAGGGATTAAAAATAATATTTAAAAAAGAAAATAGAAAAAAACCGAAGGGACTATCGCGCCCTCAGAAAAACGAGGGCATATTCCTCTCGGAAAAACCGAGGGCGTCGTCCCCTAGGAAAAATCGAGGGTATTTTTTATTTTTGAGGGCGAAGATTCCTCTCGGTTTTCTCCAAGGACAATCAGATTTAAGGGCCTCAAAATTATCGAAGAAATGAACCTTCGGGTAATCCCCTCAAAAAATTTACCGAAAACATATTTTCCCTCAAAAAATTACCGATGAGGATTCTTTTTGAGGAGAACTTGCCATCGATTTTTCCCTGAAAAATTGATTATCGAGGATTTTTTGATAATTATGCAAAGTTATTCCCCTCGATAAAATGTTTTTTTTTTTTTTTTTTTTTAGTGTGTTACGTGCTCTACGAAAAAACCCACGTTAATACAAATTTTAAAACCGAAATATGCACAACCAAATTACAATTACTATAAATTATTGAAAACAAGCATTCACAAATAATCTATTTCATTATTTACATGCCTACACCTAAATGAAATAATTCATTTTGAAGGAAACATATTCAACAAATTACAGGTCCACCCTACAACATAAAAATTTTACCACACGACGCCAGCCACAAATATAAGAAGAAAATTTGTCCGAGTCCAATAAAGTGCATCAAATTCATTGCTAATTACCCCACAAATGGATTGCTTGACAAACAATATATGGTCCAGAAGACGCACCTTTTTACACAGGAATAAAAGAGAGCTGTCCCAAAAAAAAAAGGGAAAAAAGTAAAGAAAAGGGCCCAATATGCAAGTCCTTGGGATTAATGGAAGGAGAACAAAATGGATGATTAAAGTGTAAAAAATAGCACTGAAATAAGGGGCTTAAATGCACATGGGAAAGGAGACAGTTCCCACATGAAAATAACATGGGGTTTTCTTTGGTTTGCTTCCTAAATTCATAACACTTTGTTTTGGTCTACTCATCCAATGGGAAGTGGATTGTTTTGATGAGGTCTACTTATCCCTAGTCATGTCAAATTATTACTACGTCAATTGGCATCAAAAACTCATGTACACTCCATCCGGCTGGCAAAAGCTCAGATCGAGCCCTAAATTTTGAATTAGATTTAAAAATATATATATATTTGATTTGAGTACACTAATAACAACCAAATTTTATTGGAATCTTAAATTCAATAGAAAGTACAATTTGGATTTATATATGTTAACATTATTTTCAAGATTCTAATCGAATAATACTTAGATAAGGGACAGAGCAGTTTACTGTCATCAAGTCTTTCCATTCATAAGTTAATTGAAGAATTTGAGTTTGAGTATGCTTGCTAATAAGTGTATAAATAGAATCCTTTAAAACTCATTCAGTTACAACTTACAAGAAATGGATCTCATCAATTATAAATCACATATATTAACATTATTTTCCAAGTATTTTAATTGTTTTTAACATCTTGACTCATTGTATGTAAATATATGGATATTCAACAAAATTAATTCTTGAGTCTTCAGTGATTCGAAATATAATCATTTTTTTATCGTTCAATAAGAATATTAAGTTGTTCTAAGATACCAATTCGATTCACGCACTTTAATGATCTATCCAGGTTAATGGACGTCATAGGCTTAAATTTACCAGTTACCAAATAAATGATGAAGTCATAACAGTTATTGAGAAGAAGAAGAAAAATGACTAATGTGGTATATAACGTGAATTTATGACTTGTATGCCCAACAAACTATTAATAATATATGTTGGGAAAACAGAAGTTCGTAAGCAAAATAGAGAATTGGAGACCTGTTAATTTCACGATTTTCTTAAAATAAATTTGTTCTTTATTGAGCTTTTGTATCCCATGATACAATAGAAAGAAATAATCGGATTTTTTTTCCGACGAATTAAAAATAAAAGTTTGAAAATTACACGAAAAGTTGTAGCTGGATAAGAAAAAATTTGCTAGATATTTGGTGTGTTGAACTTGTGAAAATGAACCTGTATTTATAGATTGAAAAGTAGCCTCTCAACTAATATCCAGTTTCTTTCTGCATTTAACTTTCATCAGGTACAAATGAACTGAAAGTATAAACTAATTATGTTGTTTCAAATACAAATTTTAAAAGTTACAAATAATTTTTTGAAATAAAAAATAAACAATTTATTCCAAAAAATTGAAAAACTTGGGCTTTACTAATGAGCTCGATTTCAGTCCGGCATTCGTGTACGCAGTTCGCGCTCATAGTCCGAACCACGAATATGACCGTGATTTGCATACGCCCTGCGCGCGCACGTGGAGAGAGCCATCTTGCTTACAAGAGTATCCCTTACCAAGAAGATGATACTCTATAAACTATCCCATTTTTCTCTTATTTTTCCTATGTGAGACAAGCCAATTTGAAAAAGAGAGAACTCATTTCAACACTAACATTTTGAGCCTTAATATCTTTGAGTGGGTCTCCCGTGTGACAGCCACAAGGGTCCTTTTCCATGTGACGGAGCGCAACCCGCCCAAACCCGAACCCAACCAATAAATCAAATTAAATAAAAAACGGGAAAAAAGTCTTCGATCTCCTTTCTCTCTCCCTTCGCCAAACTACAAATTTTGGGACCAAAATCCCAACAAAACGCCATTTTCGTGTCCATGTCAAAAAAGAAAAATTAAGAAATTAATCCCAACTAAATGACATCATCGCCACTTTCGATCCAGAAGAAAAGCAAAAATCATATACTTTATGATGAAGAATTAGAAGGGGGTTTATTCAATATCGATTTAAATATTTCTCCACCCGAAAATACTGAATTTTATCTATGGTGTAAAAGGATTGCGAAAATGGAGGAGAAATATGGCCGGCGATTGACAAGAAATACAACTACTCTGAAAAATGCTGTCGTTTCATCCACCCATTCTGATTTTAATGTGACTAAGGAGTTGCCGTTGATTTTGGAGTTGACCAAAGATAGTCGCGTCGACAACATAAAAGTGGTTTAGGTGTTGTACCTTGGGGTGTTGATGAGGGTCTTTCATCTGAATATATAACTGATTTTAAGGAGACTAGCAGTAGTGAACCCATCACCGAAATCAGAACTAGTCACGTGGCGCTCACAAGGTGTTTGTAAAAATACCTGATCTAGCTATAACTGCTGCATAGTATGTGCCTGCAAGGTGTTTGATAATATACTCCAATCAAAAGTGACAGTTTTTTGAACAAAAGTGACATATTTTGGTGCAAATGTGACAGTTTTTTACAGGAAAAGAAAAAATAAAAAATAACGATTACTATCAACTATTAGAAAGTGACACTTTTTATTTATAAAGTGACAGTAATATCTTAAGAAGTGACAGTATTATAACTTGACTACTATAATTTGTGTAGCAACTCTTTTTCTGCAAAAAATTCAAAGTGACAGTTTTTTTGACAGAAATGACATATTTTGGTACAAATGTGACATTTTTTTACAGGAAAAAAAAAACACAAAAAATAATGATTACTATCAGTTATTACAAAGTGACACTTTTTATTTATAAAGTGACAGTAATATCTTAAGAAGTGACAGTATTATAACTTACTACTATAATTTGTGTAGCAACTCTTTTTCTGCAAAAAATCAAAAGTGACACTTTTTTTGGACAAAAGTGACATAATTTGGTGCAAATGTGACAGTTTTTTACAGGAAAAAAACAAAACAAAAAATAACGATAATGTCAAGAATGTAAAAATCTTCAAGACGAGATGTGGGATAGGTGAAAAATTAGTGATATTTTCTCTGTAAATGACAATATTAAGTAAAAAAAAGTGACACATTTCAGTGCGCAAATTTCGATATTTCTTTATATAGAGTCACAATAAATAAATCTTATAATATGCAAAAATGACACTTTTAAGTGTAAAGGTGACAGTGTTTAGTGAAAAAGTGACAATATTTATGCACAAAGAAAACATAAACATTCAACATAACCCAAATAATACATAAAGCCTAACATACAACGACAACAATTTGGCATCAACATCCAACAAATTTCAAAGTGACAACAAATGGAAGCAGCATTGAATTGTCAATTACAAGTATTTATTCAATTTAAACAAAGACAAACTTCAACAGTAATTAGTAATACACAAACTAGATATAACACAATAAGAAAACATAAAGTACTTAAAAATCATTCTACTTTATGAAATTAGGAGACAACACTGTAGTCATATTCTCAGGCACGGTCGATTTTTCCTTGGACGAGCTCATGTCGTTAAAGCTTCTCTTTTTCTTGGACGATCATTCTACTTTCTTCTTTGCTCATGTCGTTAAAGCCTCTCTTTTCCTTGGATGAGCTCGATGGAGCAACTACCTCTGTTCTTTCGCATGCTGGGACTGATTGCCTAACTCGAGTAACAATGGAGGATCACGATCACTTCTTTGCACACCCCTAGCACTGCCTATTCAAACTCCAGTCTTGTTTTCTCTCAACTCGTATTGGGGGATGGATCGTAATAACCTAGTACGTTAGTTTTTCTAAGTTAAAAAGTAAAAATAAATATAAATAATAATACTAACACCAAGGCATTCTAGAAGCAGGTAGTAAGCTCTTCCTTGAAGTGGATTGTGTCCTTTCCACGGCTTTGGAAAATATCGAGTCCTGATTTATTGCCAAAATTCAAGATAAAAAAAGAGCAAAATCCCAAAAAAAAAAAAAAAAAATAATAATATATATATATATATATATATATATATATATATATATATATATATATATAATAACCACTTGGTATATTCAGGATCAATAGTGAAACCGTAAATTTCAACAATGTCACACATGGAAAGAGCCAATTCTATTGATTTCATCCATGTTCCTTTGGAACCTCTACGAAGCACTATACCTTGGAACATATAAGATGGGTTTAGGATCCTCTGCATTGTTTGGATGGGACTTACAAGAAACATCATTCAAGGGGAGTATATAATGAACCTACGAATTTTAAAACTCTTATATGACCTTAAAGAACTGACAAATCAAACAACACGGTGATCTACAATTTATACTATTTAGTCATCATTCCAAAATAACCACCTTAATCATTTAGTTGAAGTCTTTATGAGTGAAACTTTTGATAATAAGCATTTCATCATCTGCAACAAAATAACAAATATAATGTGCACATGCAATTTCAAGCGTATGCAATAAGTCGGTTTCCAATATCTTGTATCACTGCCCTAATGTCATGTTTGTTTTGCAAACATTACTAAACAAATATCTGATATAGGTTTCGTTGGTGGATAAGAAGAAAGAATAAAAGAACAGAAACATGTTAAATGAAGATGCAATAATCCACCAGCGGTAAAAAARACAAACTACTATAATTTARTAAAGATGCAAAAAATCGAAAAGAAATTAGTATAATACATTAACAAAAATTAGAATGCAATAACATAAATTCAAGAAATCCAAGGCCAACATTTCATTGAAAATACCACAATTGTCCAAATAACTTGATTGAATTGTGTGGGTTGTAAATGTCGACATGAATGACCTTTCTATTTTGAGAGATTGGCCATGCCCGGAAGTGGGCCTCGACTCTATCACCAAAATCTCCTTGTCAAGTTTCACCGCAAGCTCATGAACCACCACTATGCCCACCTTGCCGGATCATATCACCACCGCTCCTGCCATCTCCCTGGGCAGCGATTTATATTGGTCAATTGAAAATGACCTCGTTTTTTCATCCGCCGCCGCGAGGGCCCGTAAAACCATCACTCTCTCAATGAAATTTTGAAAACACAACATAATTTAATAAAAAAATTTGGACTCAAATTAACAGGAATGGAGGGGAAAAGCAACATCGGTGAGATTTCTCACGGTGAAGGCACGACGGATTTTCACTCTGGTTTTCTTCAAGGGTTCGATGTCGGGGACAGAGAAAGTAAAAATGAAATTTGTTCCATTTTCCATCTTTTATTTGAGACCCAAATTATTGAATAGGTACGGGTTAGAGGCGGGTTAGGGGCTCCGACACATGATAAAAGACCCTTGTGACTGTCACATTTGAGTTTTTGCCAATATCTTTATCTTCCAAAAATCATTTTAGACAAATAAATATATATATCATTTCGATGTTCTCACAACATAGAACACGAATCCATATTCAAACTTGTCATTCGACAAACAAGACAAAAAATTGGTGTCTAAAGTTCACCCAAATTTTCTTCATATTTATTCATTTTTTCCAAAAATCCCCCACATGAAGGAAATTGATAATATTTCATATTAAAATCCAACAGTCGAGACTTTCATAGGACCTTTGAACTTTCCCTTGTAGAAATACATGTACTTTCCATATTTTTAAAAAATAAAGCTGACCAATAGAATGCGATGTCTTTTAAATGTTCTGCCATTGATATAAATGATCATATACTACACACAAGATTCTTCCTAACTTATTTCAGTTCTCATAGTTATGTTCATTTATGACCCTGAACACATGCCTGGTTTTACGAGAGGTTCTAAGAATTGAGCCTCATACAATTCTCTTCGAAGCGGCCCCACTTCTCTCTCACATAGGTGATTCTTCATTCGTAGTAGACTACACTACTCTGTTCGGCGCACCGACGCAAAATCATTAAAAGCCAAAGGCTTATCCTTTCTCCACACATTTCATTATTAAAGAATGGGTAGAAAATAATATTTTCCATAGTGATTCTAATAGTCTTTGTTTAATTAGCTTGTCCCTTCGAACCTAGATCTTGGGATTTTCAGTCAACTAGGTTGGGTTTTCATTGTATCAACTCATTTCCAGAAGCTTTAATTTCATTCCTCTTTTTATTTTTGCAATTAACTCTCTATATAACCCTTTGGTTAGCGGATCCGTAAAGTTATCATTTGAGTTTATGTAGTCAACAGAGATAGTTCCAGTTGAGAGTAGTTGTCTTATAGTATTATGTCTTCAATGAATATGTCTAGACTTACTCTTTACTCTACCAATAGCTGATTGGCTATCTCAAAGAATGCCTATTTTCGGCATAGGCTTAGGCCATCTCAGAATATCTTCTAAGAATTGACGTAATCATTCAGCCTCTTCACCACATTTGTCTAAGGCTATAAACTCAGACTCCATAGTGGGTCTAGCTATTATGGTTTATTTAGAAGATTTCCATGATACGGTTGCACCTCCCAAGAGGAATACATATATACTTGAGACCTAGAGTCTTGGATATCTGATATCCAGTTTACATCCGTATATCCCTGTAGAACAGCTAGATATTTACCATAGTCCAATAAAATATTATGAGTATGTCTCAAGTATCTGAGTAGTCTCACTATCCAATTCCAGTGTGTAACTCTTGAATTACTAGTATATCTACTTAGTCTGCTCACTATATAGGCAATGTGTGGTCTTGTACAACTCATCAGTTACATCATACTCCCTATTAATCTTGAGTATACTACTTGAAAAATACTTTCACCTCTATTTTTCGATAGATGTTGATTTGTATCTATCGGTATACTAGCATGAGACCAATCTTACTTGTTAGATTTCTCAAGGATTTTATCTACACAATGATATTGGTTCAACACGATCCCTTATGATGTTTTATGGATTCAAATTCTAAGTATCACATCAGCTGGCCCCATATATGTCAAATCTTGAATTCAACATGTCTTTTTTGAATTTAACAATCTTATCGTTGCTCCCAACAATAAGCATGTCATCTTCATAAAGATATAAGATAACATATCCTAATTTATTGTCTTTAACGTAGACGCATTTATCAAATTTGTTGATTATAATCCACACTCCATCATGGCATTATCAAACTTCTCATGCCATTTCTTTGGAGCTTTCTTTAAGCCATACAATGACTTAACCAATTTGAAAATCTTATTCTCTTTCCCTAGAGCCGAGAACCCTTTAGGTTGCTCCATGTAGATTTCTTCTTCTAAATCTCCATTTAGAAAAGCGATTTTTACATCCATTTGATGTATTTCCAGATTTCTCAAAGCAGCTATATGGATGTTATTCTAGTTACTGGGAATAGTATCAAAGTAATCAAGACCTTCTCTTTGCTTGTAACCTTTACTTACAAGTCTAGCCTTATCGTTCCGTCAGCTTTCATTTTCCTTTTGAAAATCCACTTATATTCTAATGGTTTACTTCCAGGAGGAAGATCCACTAGTTCCCATGTGTGATTTTGTAAAATTAAATCAGTCTCGCTTTTAATTTTTTCTTTCCATATGAGTTCTTCTATAGAGCTCACTGCTTCAGGATAATTTTGAGGTTCAGTTTCAACCATGTAAGTTAGGAAATCCGGACCAAAGAACTTTTTATAACCTAGCTCTCTTGCTTATATGTGGTTATACCTCAACGTCTTCATCTTGTTCTTTTTACATTGTTTCTATAGTCCTTTTAATGGAATTAGATTACATTTCAGACTTAAGTGGAAACACATGTTCAAAGAACGAAGCATTTTGTGACTCCACTATCGTATTCTTGTGTATGTCTTCAATCTTAGACTCATGCACAATAAATCGATAAGCACTACTTCTATGGGCATATCCAATGAATATGCAATCAAAAGTATTTTATCCTATTTTCATCTTCTTAAGTATTGGTATTTCAACTATGGCAAGACACCCCCACATTCGAAGTATTTATATGATGAATTTCTTCCATGCCATAAATCATATGGTCTTTTGTCCATTTTCTTTTGGCAAACCTTATTTAAAAGATAATTAGCTGACAACACAGCTTTCCCCCCACATGTTCTGGGGTAATCCAGAACTTAACAGCATTGCATTCATCATTTCTTTTAATGTACGATTCTTTTGTTCAACAACATTGTTTTGTTGTGGTGAATAAGGTGTTTTGGTTTCATTCCTTATTCCATGTTCACCACAAGAACTATAAAAAGGTGATTCCTATTCACCCCCTATATCACTTCTAATCATCTTAATCCTTTTATTTAGTTGATTCTCAACTTCATATTTATAGAGAACAAACTTCTCTATTGCTTCATCGTTACTTTTCATAAGATACACATAACAAAATTTAGTGCAATCATCTACAAAAGTATTAAAGTATTTATTTCAACCGCGAGTTGATGTGGCCTTTAAGTCACAAACATCAGTGTGAATTAATTCAAGTGGTTTGCTATTTTGTTCCATACTATGAAATGGTGAACGGGTCAACTTTGCTTCTACACAAGTTTCACACTTATGTTTTGCGTCAATATGAAGCATTGGTATGCATTTCAATTTCATTAACCTGCGCAGGGTATTATAATTGACATGTCCTATTCTACCATGCCACACTATGGAAACTCAAGCATATAAACGGAAGAGTTATTCATTTTATTGATATTCGAATTAATAGTCATTGCATTGAGCTTGAACAGCCTGTTACATTCATAACCCCTTCCTACAAATGCTCCATTTTTAATCAAAGCGACCACATCAGAGTAAAAATTTATACGAAAATCGAATTTTCTCAATAGAGAGGCAGATACAAGATTCTTTTGAATTTTTGTAACACATAGCACATTGTTCAAAGTCAGTTCCTTCCCGCAAGTCCACTTCAGCACCACTTTCCTCAGGCCTTTAATGTTAGACGTAGTTGAATTTCCCATGAATAGTTTCTCTCCATCAACATTCTCATCAAGAGCATTAAAGAGGTCCTTGCTTGAACAAACATGACGGGTAGCACTTGTGTTGATCCACCACTCGCGTGGATTGGAATCTACTAGGTTAACTTCAAAGATTACAGCTGCAAAGTGCATCTCATCAACATCTTTGACTATATTTTCCACCCTGTGAGATTTTAGAGTCTTCTTAGGCTTCCTACAATCAGAAGACCTATGACCAGACTTTCCACAATTGAAATAATCACCATCAAAATTTTTCTTAAAATCCATCTTCTTGGGTTTAAGTGTTTTCTTTCCAGCATTACTGAATTTTTTCTTAAAATTTTCTTTGAGCTTTCAGCATGCTTGACAACATTTTCTTTAGCCACGTGAATATTATGGATTTTATTTCCATAGCCCTTATTGTCTTCTTCGATACAAAGTTTAACAACAAGTTCTTCAACCGTCATTGGTTTCTTCTTATGCATCAAATAGTTTTTGAAATAGTTCCAACTTGGTGGTAGCTTCGCAATGATAGCAGCCACTTAAAAAGTTTCATTGGCAGACATTCCCTCATAATGAATATCAGCCATCATGATTTTCAATTCTTGCACTTGATTAACAATAGTCTTATTGTCAACCATCTAGTAATCCAGAAAACAATTAATAAGAAACTTCTTTGCTCCAGCATCTTCAGTCTTATATTTCTTGTCTAAGGATTCCCAAAGTTCCTTAGCCGTTTGTATAGAAGAGTACACATTGTGCAATGTATCTTCCATTCCATTCAACACATAATTTCTACATAAGAAATTAGAATGGACCCAAGCATCGAGCGCACTCACTGCTTGATATCAGGATGTTCCTCCAACTTTGGATCAGTTTCACTTAAGAACCTTGCAAGGTTCAGAGTGGTCAGGTAAAATAACATCTTTTTTGTCAATGTTTACAATTCAAGCCATTAAAATTTTCAGCCTTTTCTGTATGGTTGACTGGGATGTTGACTGTCGGAGCTTGGGTTGAATGGGGTGCCGATCCATGGGCTGGTTGAGAAGGTGTTGGTCCAGAGGGGTTTTTCACAGACTTGGTGGCAGTAACATCGATTTCTTTCTCATAAGCCATATTAAACCAGAAGGAGATTTGTTTTAAGATTGTTAATAATATATGTTCTGGAAAACAGAAACTCATAAGCAAAATAGAGAAACCAAAGCTTGTGAATATCACAATCTCCTTAAAACAAGTTTGTTCCGTATTGAGCATTTATTTCCCAAGATACAACGGAGGTAACCGAATTTTTATTCCGGCAAACTAAAAAAAAGACTGAAAAATTGTAGCTGGAAAAGAAGAAGTTTGCTCGGTTTTTAGTGTGTTAAACTTGTGGAAATGAACCTGTATTTATATGCCAAATAGGAGTCTCTCAACTTATGTCCTGGTTCATTCTACATGTAACTTCCATCAGTTACAAATGAATTTAAAGCAGAAATTAATTTTGTTGTTTCAAAATCAAATTTTAAAGCTGCAGCATTTTAAGTGTTTAAATAAGTTTTAGAAATAAAAAATAAATATTTTATTCCAAAAAATTAATCTTGATCTGGCATTCGTGTACGCAGGTCACGCTCGCACACGAGTCCATGGTCTAAACCACGAATCCGACCATGATTTTCCCCCTCTCCCTGCATGCGCACGTGGAGAGAGGCTTCTTCATTATTAGAGTATCCCTTACCAAGAAGGTGATACTCTATAAACTAGCCAATTTTCTCTTGTTTTTCCTATGTGGGACAATCCACTTTGAAAAAAGAGAAAACCCATTTCAACACTAACACTTTGAGCCTAATATCTTTATCTTCCAAAAACTATTTTGGACAAATAAATATATCATTTTGTTGTTCTCACTACATAGAATATGATTCCATATTTAAACTTATGCAACTTCGTTCAAATACGTCTCCTTTGTGTCGATCCCTAGAGCCTGGATGAAAAGTAATAAAATGGCTTCCTATCAAAGATTATAATATACTAAATTCTCTAAATTGAAAAACAAAAAGGTCTAACTTGTTTGTGTGAAATCGCCCGATAGAATATTTAGTTCAAAATGATATTTTATCTCTTATCTCATCGAAATATGATCATGTCATAATCATGTGTATACAAATGATTTTAAATCATCATGATCATTATTTTATAAAATCATGCATGGTTGAGATTTTTGGAGGAGCTTATAGTTTATTCTCTCCTACTAATCTCTCTTTGGTTATTTAGTAAAAACTCTCAACAAACTCTTAATAGCTTATTCAGTCTAATAAATTTAAGAGTTTCAAACAATAGAGCACTAATTAAGCTTAGAGAGAGAAAGAGAACCACTCTAAGCCTAAAACCAGCGACCAAAACCAGATCCAATCTCCCCTCCCCCTCTCTAGCCCTTCATCTCTCTCTCTCTCTCTTCCCTTGTCGAGCTCGACGATGTCGTCGGATTCCTCCCCACTTCCACGACTTTTTTCTTTGACACATCTGGAAAGGTTCCCTCTTTTTGGTGCCTCTTTCTAAGCCACTCTCATCTCAAAGCCCATTGGCAAATTTGTCAAGTTTTTTGCTTGGTTTTCTTTGTAATTGGTTAGGCCTTCAGGTTTTATATTGCAAAACTATGTTTAATCGCTCAACAGGCGTGGGCAGGAGTGATTGTGACAAGGGTGTAGACGTCGCAATCGGTAGTAGAGACACTGACTTCTGATGGCGATGGTGGGCTGTTACGCTGGCGGTGCTCGGGTGAGGGAGAAGGCTTCAATTAGTTTCTTTTTTAGGTTTATTTATTTTCATTTTAGGTCTGTTCCTATTGTCTTTTTATTTCTTCGGTTGTTTTTGTTTTGTTGAGTTACTTTTATAACAGGTGTGGGGTGTTACTCTTAAACATTTTATTGAAATTTAGTTGGTAGCTCTTGGACAATTCGATTACAATTTGATTTGTATCTGTTTGACAATTTTATTGCAGTTTGAATTTGCTCGTTGCGGAATTGGAGGTGATTTAGGAGTGGTCGGACTGAAGGCAATGGGTTTTGGTGGAGTTTTCAGGATGTGACTACGAGTGTGGTTATGCCAAGTCTCGTCGCCCGGATGGCATTTCGGATTGCTCGTTGGGAGCGGGGTGTTGCACTTATTGGTTTGGCTTAGTTGTGTTTAGTTGTTTGCTTAGTCTTAGGTTAGTATTTTGTGTGGCCATTGTACTCCTAGACTTGTGTCTGAGTGGTTTTTACTCCTAAACACATTGTGTATTTGTGCTAGGAAGCTTACCATTGACAATTGGTTGTTTCTTGTAGTTGTTTGTTGAGTTTTAATATAAGTTCTATCTTAAAAAAAAACTTATTCAGATTAATAAACTCATGTTAGGAAAAAACTACAAAGTATATTTTTTCAGTTAAGCTCCTATCTTATTTGGAAAAAACTCATTTTTAACCTTTTATATTGTAATAAATGTTTTATCTAATAACATATTATTTTGCATTTTACGAGAATATTGTACTTAGATATAAAGAAATATTATTTATTGTTATAATTGTTTTTCTTACCATATTTCATGAGTCATTATACTGTGGATCTGGGGTGCACCTAGTAATTTAATTTATCATCGCATATAACTGACATATATCATCACATATAATTGGTACATATCATCACATATAATTGATACATATCATCATAAATAATTAAAATTCTAAATCTAAAATATAAAATCCTGAAATGAAATAAACCTAAAACGAAAAACTAAACCCTAAAAATGAAAAATTAAACCCTAAAATGGAAAACTAAGCCCTGAAATGGAATATTAAACTCTAAACCCTAAATTTCTATCATATATCATCACATGTAAATAACACATATCATCACATATAACTAATACATATCATCACATATAACTAGTACAATGATAGATTTTTGCCAGTTTTGAACAACAAAAAGACAAAATAGCTTGTCTGCAGACTCACCAAGGCTATTTATGAACTTAAACAGGCCTCTAGAGCATGGTTTGCCAAGATTCAAGGAATACTTCAAGGTCTTGGATTCACAGTTTCAAAAGCTGACGCTTCTCTTTTTTACAGGTTAAAGAATGGGTCAAGAATTTATCTCCTCATCTATGTAGACGACATACTGATTACAGGGAGCAATGAGAATGAGGTCGCTTTAGTTGTTACCAATTCGAAAAATGTTTTATCACTGAAAGAACTGGGCAGTGTTAAACAGTTTTTGGGAATCCATTTTACCACGTCCGCTGATGAAATGCATCTAAGTCAGGGACAGTACATTAGAGATCTTCTCAAGCGAGCTAATATACTGCCATCTAAGTCGGTTCCTGCTCCAATGATTACTTCCAACAACCTGTCCAGATTCAATGGGAGCAACACAGGTATAAATCCTACTCTTTATAGAAGTCAGGTCGGAGGTCTACTATATGTCACTATTACGTGACCTGAGATTTCTTTCAGTGTTAACAAGGTTAGTCAGTTCATGGCTAATCCTTTAAACACGAGCTGGAGAGCACTAAAACAAATTGTGAGATACTTAGCAGGCACCATTGATCATGGACTAAGAAAACGAGAGCTCCAAACTTCAATTAATAAAATTACATTAATTGATTTGATTTTTAAAATTTATTTCTTTAATTAAAACTTGTTAAACAAACAAAACAATAAATGGAAAGAAAAAAAAAACACATGAAAAAGTAGAAAATGGAGAAAATGAGAACCAATATTAAGATGACACATGTCATCCTCTTGTGAACTCACCTCAACTTTCCTCTCTCTCTCTCTCTCTCTCTCTATATATATATATATATATATATATATATATATATATATATAGAGAGAGAGAGAGAGAGAGAGAGAGAGAGAGAGAGAGAGTATAGATATGCAGTGAACTTTATTAGCAGCCTCAGTCCTCAAAAAGATAAAATACAATCAATGGCTCAGACCACAAATCTGTGAAAGTGTTCATCTCATCATTTTTAATTTTCAATTATTACGAGAGTTATAATATTATATTTTTACGATTTTTGATTGTAAATCATTATTTTTAAGATTTTAATTTTTATATCATTCATTTCAAATTTATTAATCACATCACATCATATCTTTTAGGATGTGGGTTTACCATTACCATCAAAATCTAATTAAGATAATATTATTTTTAAATTATACCATTTATAATTTTATTGATATTATTATATTATATATTCAAGTTAAAATATTAAAAGTGAACCCTACTAATACCAACTTTCAAATTATTATATAATTAAATATATATATATATCAAAAGTACTCATTCAAACGTAATCACAATTTTCACATAAAATCAATAAATTCTCAAACATCAATTTTTTCACTTAAAATAAAAAATAAAATAAAAACACATCCATACATCACCTAACTATCTCAATAGTAATATTAATTGAATATAGAAATATGGTTGTTCAACTTCTTCATCAGTCTCACATGAAGAGTTTTCTACTCTGGACTCATTTATTTTGGTGGATCTACAATACACTGTACGACAAGACTTTGGTTATGTGGCCATATTTTTTAATAAAAATATAAATACTTGCATGGTGAGAAATCATATTATCCATCAAAAGAATAGTATGATATTTTTACGTGAAAATGTGTATTTTTGTTTAAAAAATGTAAGATGATCACGCAAAAATCTTATTACGTACACGTGATATATTTATTTTTTTTCCTCACAAGAATTTTAGTGCTATTCAATAAATTTTTACAACACAAATACAATACGAACTAGCATAAAATACATTCTTACACCAGTGTCTGAAGCTAGACCTAGTCAATGAGGCGAATGAACTCTCAATCCAAGGAGACACCCCACACACTCCCATGATCTAGATCAAGTTTTTATTTGAACAAAGTTGTTCGCCAACATAGCTTGGCTCATGAAAGCTTGAGTTCAGCTTGTTTGTAGCTAATGAGCCGAGATCGAACAAGAAATTGAACTCGTTTATTAAATGAGTCCATTTCGGTATATTTCGCGAACAAAGGATAATAATGTCTTTCCACCCCTTTGATAAATCACATATTCTAATTTTATAATTCCATAACTTCCGTACATCATTTCTACTATTAAATTTGTGTCAAACGAGTCGAGCTCAATCGAGCTCTTTTAATTTGTGTAAAACAAGCTAAGTTCAAGCTCGATCAAGCTTGTTATTTTTTTCACGAATCAAGCTCGGTCGGGCAAATTTTGTGACTCATATAATAAACGAGCTGAGTTGTTATTGAAATACTCGGCTCAGCTCAGCTCAAATAACCCTTCTACTCGCATCCAAGGAAACGATCCAATCCTATATTTGACTATTTATTTCATAATTAAGTATATATAAACATAATTTTCACCAACTCTAATATTCTATTATGAAATATATTGCTATGGAAATATGGTTGTTCAACTTCTTCACCAGTCCGATTTTAACAATTCAACTGCTTCATTTAGTTTTTTTCTAAACATAATATTTTGACATCATGTGAATCACTTAAGTTTTTTGTTTCTTTCTTTTTCTCTTCTATGTTTTTTTTTTCTGCGCTGTTGTTGGTCCACCCTCGGGTCTCAGTGTTTTGGCGTATTTTGACGCAGAGCATATTTATGAGTACTTTTGGGAGAGCTATAGTTTATTATCTTTAATAATTTAATTTATTTTTGGTTACGGTACTCGGTAAAAACCCATAGTTACTGATAGCTAATACCTCTAAACAACTCGATCAACATATCCGTGCCTTTTAAATTGAACTTCTGTTGGGAATTATTATTACTTTTCATTCTTATCCCCACGTAAAAACTATTTAATTTTATGAACTCACATGTTGATACAGAGTTTTACGGGAACATTATTTTTAAAATAATAAAGTATTTATTTATTATTATATTTTTATCATTACTATATTATCTTTTTTATTTATTATTATACACACACATATATAATTGTTTTAATTTGTATTATTTATCATATCTATATTGATAAATAAAATTTTAATTAGCTATTTTACCAAATTAAGTAACTACTTAGGCCATCTCAGATCCTGTTTGGTTGCTTTGGTTGCTTATTTATTGAAAAATAAGTCTAAAATATAATTGTGAGAATTAAATAAAAAATCAAAAGATGTTTATTCTCAATTTATGTCTTAAATCGATATTTAATAACTATTAATTATTTAATTTTATTATTAAATAACTTTGTATTTTAATATTTGGATGGAATTCATTAATAGTTTTATTTGCATATTTAGAAAAATCGAAAAGATATCACATTCTCAACCCTATTAATTATTTAACTTTATTATTAAATAACTTTGTATTTTAATATTTAGATAGAATTCATAAATAGTTTTATTTGCATACTTAGAAAAATGAATACCACATTCTCAACCGATGTCTAAATTAATTAATTATTATTATTAATAATTAATTTTATATTATAATATTTATATTGAATTAGTTAATAAGTTTTACTTACATATTTAGAAAAAAAATCAAAATATGTCATAGTCCCAACACATGGCATGTTGTACCAGCGTCTAATCAATAATTATCATTATATAATTTATATTTTAATAATAAATTTAATTATTTAATAATATTTGGTTACATAGTTAGATTGTCGCAAATAACTCGTAATTTTCTTATATTATTTATTTAAAATTATAAAAATAAAATGATCTCATATTTGCTATAAATAAAAATTATTTCAACTTGTAAAGATCTTTTTCTAATTAAATATAACTTATTTATATTTTTATATTAGGAGGACAAAAGGTAATAAAAGAAAAATATTGAATTAGGTAATATATAATAAAAGGAAAATGGCAAACACTTGTGTTAGACCAGATTGACGGCTCATGACTCATTAGGCCATCTGACCCGATACTGTAATGTATTGGTTTTTGTACTATGATACATTGGTTTTTGTATTCGAAAGTATTGATTTTTCATAAATCTCTGACCCGTGATATGATGTATTGATTTTTATACTATGATGTATTATCTTTCACTACAATGCATTGGCTTTTGTACTATTATGTATTGATATGAAATTTTGGCCTAACGGATGATCCTTTAGTACGGCCTGACAAGAGTGCTGCCCAAAGAAAATATTGGATTAGTCAAATATAATCATAGAGAAATATTAAATTAGGTCAAATATAATAAAAAGATAAATATTAAAATAGGTAAATATTAGGGTCACATAATATCAGAGCACCATAATCTTTTTCGTAGTAAACGAAGCCTAGGAAACACACATAAGTTAGGAAGATTTTTCATTAATATATATATATATATATATATATATAGTGTGTGTGTGTGTAGGAAAAATGACCAATAAATGCAAAGTATAAGACTTTTTTGCCCACTAAATCGCGCATCTTTTTTTTCTTCCCGCTAGGTACAAGTTTTGCAAAAAAACGTTTACCATTAACTTTTTAGCAAAAAGAAGTGAACCAGAAGTATTGTGAAAGACTGGGATTGAGAAACAAAACGGAATGTACCGGGTTTTTACCACGTATAACCATCAAACCAGAGACTTAAGTGCCCCAAAATTAGAATAATTTGTCCCTCTCAATCTCTCAACTTCTCCGTCCCCTCAGTCTCAAACCTAATCATCGTTGATCCAATATCCATTATTGGCGCCACGTGAAGCTTTTCCAGTGGCGAGTGAGTCTATTTTACGACGATCATCTGCAAATTTGCATTTCCTCATTGCGCAATCACCTCCATATCATTGTGGACAGCGAGAGGGATGAACTGGTTAAGGAAAATGACTTCAATTTGACTCAATTCCTGCCTAAAAAGATTCACAACTTCTCAATCGTGCCGCACATTGGCCATGGAGAATTCACAAAAATAGGCTGCTGGTTTCACTTTCTATCTCATTCTATCTCAAAATTTGGATAATATTTCTTAATAATAAATTTTTAACATTTGCGCAGGAATGCCAAAAGCAGCCAACTGGTTCGAGCTCGATTTATTTTTTAATTTCTTTCTCACAAGTGCATTTTTGTTATTTAGTTCATTTTCAATTTAACTCTATGTAGCTTAGCGGTAGTCGGTTGTCGAGGAGCAGAAATTACGCGGCAAAGGACATTAAGTTTGAGGTTGAAGCTAGGGTTGTCATACTCAGAGGCGTCGAAGAGCTTGTTCATGCTGTCAAAGTTACAATGGGACCTAAAGTACGGATTAATCATTTTATAGTCTTAATTTGGGGCAACTGAATGAAATTATATACTCTATTGTTAAGATTTGAGTCATAAAAGTGAAATATGCGAAATATATGAACTTTTCAAGCTATTCACTGAGAATTGTTGGTATCAGGTGACTACTTGGTATTTATTGTGCTGGATTTTATTTTTTATTTTTCAAAGGTAATTTAATAGAGTTAATTTTTGGTTTCTTATTTCATTAGTTTGTTAAATTTCATGATCGATTGTGTTTTATTTTGCCCTAGGTCATAATGTTGTTCTAGGAGCTAGATTTTCTACTTTTCATAGCAGTGTCCAAAGATACGCTTAGTGTTCGTGCGTGTACATGGAATCATGTTGGTATGCTTGACACAAGCTCTAAAAGTGTAGGTATATAGCTCTTGTTTTGGAAACTATGGCCTTGCAAAAGCATGTGCCCGGTTTGGATTGACAATGATTCTCATAACTCATGGCAAAGGTGGTCGTTCTCGTTTAATTCTCACAGTGCAATAGTTTGTGACATGATAGAAGATTGAGTTCACAAGCAGCACTTAGTTTTCACTATCAACTCATTTCCATCATTCGACACAGTCGTTTTTGTTATGGATTATTGTGTGAATGTATGAAGGTATTTTCGGGATTGAAATAATACAATTTTAGTTGCTTAATAACAATCCGAGTATGAAGATCTTAACTGTTTAATATTGTCTTGTACTTCAAGTTGTATCAAACTTTAATGTTTGGAATAAACCGTGTTCAAGAAAGAGTCGGGGTCAAGTGGTGAACCTTTTGTGAAGGTTATGTTTCTTTTGAAGGATTGTTTTTTGAGGTCTAGTTTGTAACTTTATAAGTCAGATCTTGCAATAAACTTTTCTTCAAGTTATTATTAGAAAAGATAATATGATTATCACCACTGTAATAGGATCACTGGTAGTTTTAATATGAGTACTTAGATTATTGATACTAATAATAAGATTATCGGTGCTGGTGATAACAGTAATAAGATTATTACTACCACTGATGATAAGATTACTGGTGCCAGTAATAAGTTTACTGGTATTAGTAATTTATTATCGGTTGTGGTAGTTTTAGATCACTAGTTGTATTAATCTTATTGCAACCGGTAAAGATCACATTATTTAAGCGGTAGTCTTAGTATTATTGATTGTGGTAATTTAGTACTAGGATATAGTTGTGGTAATTTCGTATTGCATTACTGTATGCGATAATCTTAATATTATTAGTTGTGGTAATTTATTGAGTGTTGTGCTAATTTTAGACGAGGCAAATAAACTCCAATTGACCTAAGACTTAGAAGGTAGGCTCAAAATCATAATAAAAATTTGTGGTAAAATTTCAGGTTAAACGGACGTTGGATCTGGCCGGAATTGACATCGGAAGTTTTTGATTTTTGTTTGGAGAAATTGTGAAAAATGAAACTTTGACCAATGATTTAACGAAGAAAACAAACTTCGATTGACTTTTGTAGGTCAAATCCAAATGGCAACATAAATCAATGGTAGAATTTCAGATTAAATGGACATCGGAGTTAGCCGGGGTCATCGCCGAATGTTTCTAATCTGTGTGAAACAATTATAAAAATTAAAACTTTGACTGTTAATTCAACAGAGCAAACAAACTCCGATTAACTTAAAATTTTACTGGTAAACTCCAAATGATAACCAAAAATACACGGTAAGATTCTCAGGTTAATCGGACATCGAATTTGGTAAGAAATTGACGCCGAAAGTTTTTAATTTTCCAAAAGTTTCAACGAGACAAACGAACTCCGACTGATTTAAGATTTTGCAGGCAAACATGGAATGACAATAAAATTTTTAGATTAAATGGGTTTTGGAATCGAGATCGAAAGTTTGTGGGGAGATAGGAGAAGGTTGGTTGGTTATATGAGAGGGTATTTCTGACAGATTGATCCAAATTATACTTAATGAGCAAAAAAGAGATGGAAGATCTCGTGGACAAACTTGTGTTTGTATTTATTGGCCAATCCCAAGTTTTTTCCCAACAATAGCAAATTATACGAGAGTTGATATATATATTATGCGGGATTTGAAAATGGTTAATTTTCATTAATTAAAACCATTAAAAGTATAATATTGAAAATGGTATACACTAGTCGTAATATTATTTGTTCTATTTACAGGAAAAATATTTTCACAATAAACCGTTCTTAACCAGAAATCATAACATTATTTATTTTAATTACAGTAAGACTACTTTTAACAATAAATAATTTTTAAGTTTTTTTAACGTGGGTCACGAAATTAGTTGTAAGGTATATCAAAATACCCTAAGTTTGACGGGAAACCCGTATAAATTTGAATTTGAAAAGATGTAAAACATACAACACCCGCGTGTCACATGTGAACATGTGATATAAAAACTAAAATTCATAAGGTACTGAAAATTCTATTGAAAAAATATTGTACATCTAACTTGTAATATATGTAATATTATTTTACTATTATTATCTTTTTTTTGTTTAAAGTTTTGCGTGATACACTAATTTGTTCGTATAGATATATAATGTGTGTATCAATTCATTATATTGGGATTAAATAAAAATATATGGTATATATTTAATATTTATTTTCCTAGGTGTAATAATTAATATTATTATTATTTATTTTATCTTTTTTGTTTCCCTTTTTTTTTCTTCTTATTTTGGCGTAACAATAGTTTTTCATATATATTTTTAATATTATTTTAAATTCATTGTATTAGGATTAGATAAAGAAATTTAAGCTTATATTTTTTATATTTATATCCCTTTTGTAATAATTTTATATAACTCGTATTTTTAAATAAATATTTAAAGTTATAATAAAATTATTTCAACTTTTATTATAAATAAAAATTAATTCAACTTATATAAATTATTTCCTAATTAGATATAACTTATTTATATTTTTATATTAGAAGAGTAAAAGTAAGATATTAAATTAGTCAAAATATGTTAAAGAAAATATTAAATTAGGTAACATGTAATAACAGGAGAATATTGAATTAGTAAAAATAAAATATTAGGAAAATATTAAGTTTGGTAAAATATAATAAAAGGATTATACTAAATTAGGTAACTATTAGGCTTGGATGACACCAAAATACCAGAATTTTTCCAAAGCCAACGAAGCGTGGGGATATGACACATAGAATATGAGGATTTTGCATTAATATATATATATATATATATATATATATATATATATATATATATATATATATATATATATATGGTTGGGTTCAAATGAGAACCCCGTCATTATATGTGAACCTAGGGACTAATCCTGGACTTAGATCTAATATTGCACATTGCAATTATATGTCCACGTTCATTGTGCTTTTTACACAGTACTGTAGTGCTAAAATCAGTCCAGTTTTTTTAA
>BMAC01000672.1:407955-490455 GCA_014905375.1 Phtheirospermum japonicum
AAAAGTTTAAAATCACAATCAATTTGTAACAAAATTGAATCCGAAAAAATGAAAATCTAATATGAATCTAATGGAAGAACTAATAACTGGCTTCAAAATATTATTTGGTGAATTACTTGATCAAAGATTAATTTATTCAATACATATATGATCGAAAGATATAAAAATAATATACGGAAGAGTTAACAGAAAAATATATAAAAAATAATAAAGTTTCCTAAAAATTATATAAAAATCAAGAAAAAATACAATAACAATTTTTTTTTCTACGAACAATATTTATCTAAAATTTAATAACAAGTTTTTACGGGATAAATGATGAGGCAAAAAAGATTTTTCCTACGAGAGTTGAAAATATATATATATATATATATATATATATATATATATAAATGGGTGAATTCAAATGAGAAACATGTCCTCATATGCGTACCTGCAAACTAGTGCTTTTATTATATACCAGCAGTACTTTTATTATACAATCACATTGCTTTATTAATATTTCAGTTATATACACTAGTAGTGCTTTTATTATACAATCCTAATGCTTTTAATTAAATAAGGAAATACACAAAAAATCTGATCCATCCATTTTAATTAGATTCACATATAGGGATATGGTTCTCATTTGAACCTAATACTATATATATAGGAGTGGGTTCAAATAAGAACAATGTCATTATATGCGAACCTGCGAACTAGTGCTTTTATTATATACCAGCAGTGCTTTTATTATACAATCACAGTACTTTAATAATATTTTCAGTTATATACACCAGTAGTGCTTTTATTAGACAATCCTATTACTTTTAATCAAATAAGGAAAATATACAAAAAATCTGATCCATCCATTTAATTAGATCTAAGGCCTACAATTGACCCTAGGTTCACATATAAGGACATGGTTCTCATTTGAACCTAATCATATATATATATATATATATATATATATATATATATATATATATGTGTGTGTGTGTGTGGTTATATATATATTTCAACTCTCGTAGGAAAAATCTTTTTTGCCTCATCATTTATCCCGTAAAAACTTGTTATTAAATTTTAGATAAATATTGTTCGTAGAAAAAAAAATTGTTATTGTATTTTTTCTTGATTTTTATATAATTTTTAGGAAACTTTATTATTTTTTATATATTTTTCTGTTAACTCTTCCGTATATTATTTTTATATCTTTCGATCATATATGTATTGATAAATTAATCTTTGATCAAGTAATTCACCAAATAATATTTTGAAGCCAGTTATTAGTTCTTCCATTAGATTCATATTAGATTTCATTTTTTCGGATTCAATTTTGTTACAAATTGATTGTGATTTTAAACTTTTTAACAATTTTTTCCAACTTTATCTTTTATTTTATTTTTTTAAGAAATCAGGATAAATGTAGTAAGATAATTATTAGGATAGATATTGAGAAATTAATTAGAAATATTATTAATTTATCATGAGTGTATTAGTCAAATTTGTATTTTTATAATTCTTGATAGAAGATTTGAAATGAAGATTAAAAAAAACTATCAGAATCTATATATATATATATATATATATATATATATATATATATATATATATATATAAAGAGATGGTCACTTATAAATAGAAGTGGCCTCTTTTTTCCGCCAAAAAAAATTGTATTATTAGTAATTTAAATTCATTAATTAATATAAATATTGTATGTTTAAAGATTTAATTTATTAATTATAATTATTATATTTAATGTTTACATAAAGTACATTAATGATCATTTTGTGTTCTTTTTTTTAAAAAAGAATTGATAACCTTTTATTTTGTACCCATTTTTATGTATAATATATAAAATTAACTGTCTTTTGACATCCATATATCATTTAAAATATAAAAAAATTATAATTATCTATATAAAACTAAATTTTAATACTGTATTTCTCTATTTATCTCATATAAACAATATCAGATAAGTCTAATTTCATGATCAAATATGCATATACAATTCAAAATGATTATCGAATACAGAATATCATAAAGTAATTAATATCAAATATAATAAATTTAATTTTTTAATTAACAATTATATTTATTTAAACAATTTCCTAATCGTAGATAACTTTGTAATTATAAATCATATCATTAATTCTTTTTATTTTACACACACACACACACTATATATATATATATATATATAGACACACACACACATACACATGAATAGATATATTATTTAAAAATAAGCACTTAAGAAATAAAGTTAAAAAATTAGTTAATAAATAGTGACTAAAATTGACAAATCGATAAACCAAATGACCAATTTAATCGACAAACCATTTGAGTAAATTACTTACCCGAACAAAAAATTAATGTGTGTATATATATATATATATATTAATAATCTTAATGTAATGAAAACTAAAAAAAAAGTATATAAATTATTTTTTTGAAAATATTATGTTTAAAAAATGACCGTACTATAATGATTATATAAATAAAAAAGTGAATATATTTTTATAATGATTTAGATAACTTAATGGATGTTTATTGTCCAAAATATAATAAAAAGTTTCCCAGTATTCTAATTAATACGGTCATTTTTTTCCTCATTTTTTGAACTTTTTTCTTTTATTTGAGTTGCATCGAGATTATTAGAGCTTTATTTGATATTTAACATGATATCGTGTAAGAATGCAATAAGTATTAATTTAATAATTCATATATGCCTTTTTTAAAGACATTCTACATCTCATTTACACTCATCCAATATAAAAAAAATGTCAAAATATGCATCACTTCATCATATTATATCCATGTAAATTTATTAATATTTTGTATACATGAACATTTTTATTTGTTTATCAATATATATAATCTATCTTTCTCTCTCCCCCTCTCTCTTTGTGTGTGTGTGTTTTTGTTTTTTTTTTGCTTCGCACGAATTCAATATTAGTATTATTTAACAACCTCTTAAATTAACTCAAACCAAATATACTCGACTAGATTAAACAAAATACTATTCAAAGAGCATTCAATAACTCCTCAAGAGTGTGTTGGAAAAGTAAACTTGTTGAAAAATCCATTCCAAATTAACAATCAAATAGTTATGATTATAGAAAATGTTTTTTTTAGCTTATCGTTGTTAGATAATAAATTTTAGTTAAAGCCATCGCCATAATCGAAGAACTATCATATTAAATTATTAAGAATCATAAATTAGTTTATGGAAGCGTACCTGAATCCATAAGCAATTGAATTTGGGGTTTGACCTTCTAGGGCAATACGTATTCAATTCTTTCAGAGAACCATTTAGCTTTCTTCTGTATGCTCTCTTATGACGATGGGATGCAAAATAGAATAGTTGATAATGATACGTATGACCAAAACCCTTATATACTTAATTCATCTAGGGTTTACCTATTTTAGCCCATCATTAAAATAGATAGCTCATTGAGTATCTACACATTAAAGGCCCACATCTTATTAAATACATTAAAGACCAATATTTTAAACCTTATTTGATCACTTTTAATTAGGCTTCCTTATTTGAAAGTCCACGATATATAATTATTTTACATATAAGCCCAATGTTGGATTAAAGATCCAAAAATCTCCCACTTGGGTTATATGTGTAACCTTATAATTATACATTGCAAAATATAACCGTACGAGCTCAACTTTGTTGTCATAACCAAAATGTATTTGTATCCAATTCGGTCCATCATCCATATCAACATAGGATCAAAGCGGACTTCATTACACTTATCGTAACTCGACCCATCAATGGTCACATATGTCAACACAACTGAATGACATGGATCATGATGTAGATGTGTAGCATGAAAATTCCATGTATTATGATCGTAACATGCTTATTTCCAACTGATCCACCTTAAAACCTTAGTGTGATCAACCATATACTAAAATCACAGTGTGTATCAACCAAATAACTTTAATTTCTGCAGAAAATAAACTCAAAATATCGTTAAAATGAAGTAACTGAAAAATATGTCTACAAAAGAGAACATTATAATCATAGAAGTCCCACTGAAACTAAATATCCTCAAAAGTTTGACACCCATACTAGTAGTATGCTCATGAAACATTTTGGGTGGCAATTCCTTTGTAAGCGGATCCGCAATCATCAAGTTTGTACCGATATGTTCAATAGACAACTGTTTACTTTGAATTCTCTCTTTTATATTCATAGACTTCGTCGAGCTCCTATTGTTATTGGAATACAAGACTGCCGATTTATTATCACAAAATAACTTAAGTGGCTTTTTAATACCATCCATTATGCGCAGCCCCGTGATAAAGTTTCGGAGCCATACTCCGTGGTTAGATGCCTCATAACATGGTATAAATTCTGTTGCCATGGTAGAGGAGGTTATAATAGACTTTTTAGCACTCCTCTGAGATATAGCACCCCCAACAAGTAAGAATACATAGCCTAACATAGATTTCATACTATTTTGGCATCTATCATGATCGGATTTAGAATACCCACCGATTTCAATCTGATCTGACCTCCGATATATGAGCATGTAATCTTTTGTTCTTTGTAAGTATCTCGAGATCCATTTGGATGCCTTTCAATGGTCTAGTCCTGACTTACTCAAATATATGCCCAGAATCCTTACAATGAACGTAATATCCGGACATGTACATACTTGAGCATACATTAGACTCCCTACTGCTGAAGCATAAGGAATCTTCTGCATTTGTTTTTTCCTCTAATTTATTCTTAGGGCACTGTTCGAGACTAAATTTGTCTCCCTTAGTCACAAATTTATCTCCTGGTTTACAGTCCTGCACGCCATACCTTTTAAAACTTTTTCAATCTAGCTCTTTTGTGATAATCCCAAAGTACCCCGAGAACGATCTCGGTGTATTTCTATACCTAACGCAAAAGAGGCATCACCAAGATCCTTCATATCAAAATTCTTAGCTAAAGATCTCTTGGTATCGTGCAATAAGCCTATATCATTGCTGGCAAGCAAAATATCATCGACATACAAAACCAGGAATATGTATTTGCTCCCATAGAACTTATGGTATACACAATCATCGACCAAATTCATCTCAAAATCAAACGAGATGATCACTTGATGAAACTTGAAATACCATTGTCTATATATATGCTTGAGCCCATAGATGGATTTTTTAAGTTTGCAAACCATATTCTTTGAATCTCCCGAAATAAAGTTTTTCAGGTTGCACCATATAAATCATCTCATTAATGTCTCCATTGAGAAACGTTGTCTTTACGTCCATCCGATGCAACTCAAGATCAAAATGTGCCACTAATGACATTATAATACTGAAAGAGTCTTTCGAGGAAATTAGAGAGAAAGTCTCTGTTTCAGCCCAAAATATGCCCGACGTAAAAAGCAACGCCTGAAGCCTTGAACACCCCCTGATTTGCACACAAACACAGGTTAGAAAGGACCACCGGTGGTTTTCCGGTGGAAACCTCTCCGATGCTTAAGTCATTAAGCGTTTGAGGTATTTTCCAGAAAATAAGAAGGAATGTTCAAGAGAATGACATACCTCTCTCAGCCTTGGGGCTGAGATATTTATAGTTTCTCCTGATGGGGACCCCAGCCGGGATCTCAGGAGCACATGCCACGAATCTCGGGCCATTTGCGTAACAAATTCTGAAAAGTGGTCTCACTTGTCTCTTTACTGGGAGTCTAGAAAACAGGTCTTCCCCATTCTATCTTCCTTATTTCTTTCCTCCACACCACCTCATTATCAATATTAGACTTGACTCTAATCAGGTCTTCTTTATTTCAGGTCTTCCTTATTCTGTATCACTTCAGCATCTATCAGGCTTAACTTCAGCCCCCTAACTTCCTTAGCAGAGCACTTTCCTCAGCCCGGCATAATCCCCGGGTTGTTAGTGATCTCTTTAAGATGGCTAAACCAGGAAGAATCCAGAGCGATAACCACCTCTTCCTGATATTCTGTTTTCTCAGGAGGGTTAATTAGATTTTCTTCTGAGACAAAGCTGTTCTAGCCATCGCTCAACTTATCTAACTACTCTGAGTCAGAGCTACCCTAAACCAGGTCTGGCGTATATATTGCCCTATCAGTCTCTTTATAATCGATGCTTTCTTTCTATGTAAATCCCTTTGAATCAAGACGTGCTTTATATCTTTCCACATTGCCTCTTGAGTCCCTCTTGGTCTTAAATATCCATTTACAACCAATGGGTTTCGCACCTTCTGGCAATGGGGCAAGTTACCATACGTCATTGTTACTCATGGACTTAATCTCCTCATTCATGTCATCTATCCACTTTTGCGAATTTGAGCTTTCAATGGCGTGATGGGAGTTGATAGGATCATCTGTCACACCAATGCCAGTCTCATTTTCTTGAAAAAAGGCAATGTAATCATCTGGAAGTGCACTTCTTCTTTCCATAATGGATCTCCTTAATGACATAGATTCTTGAGGTTGCAGGGTTTTTTGATTTGGAATATCTTGTGGAATGGGAGGTTCTCCGATATTGTCTTGATTTGTGTCTTGAAAAGAGCCAGGAATAAAATCCTAATCAATGCGAACAACACCCGTGGGAATATCCACATATTCCTCTTCAAAGACAAAATCATTAACTCTACTTCCCCCCGCAAACTCAACATCCTCAATAAACCGGGCATTTCCCATCTTTAAAGTAATTTTAGTTGTGGGATCATAAAACTTGTACCTTGTGGATCTTTCAGAATATCCAACAAAATAACAACTAACTGTTCTTGTGTTCAGTTTTTTTTCATTAGGCCTATAAGGTCTAACCTCATCTGGACACCCCCAGATATGCAAATTCTTTAGACTGTGCTTTTTACCTGTCCAAAGTTCATAAGTGGTTTTATTAGTTGCTTTAGTTGGAACTCTGTTAAGGATATGATGCAGCCTTAAGTGCTTCTCCCCAGAGTGATTGTGGTAAGGTGGAATGACTAATCATACTCCTTACCATATCCTTAAGCGTTCTATTTCGTCTTTCAGCAACACCATTCATAGTGGGTGAACCCGGCATGGTGTACTGTGGGATGATACCACATTATCTAGGAATTAGGAAATGGCCCTGGATGTTGTTCACTTGATCTGTCATATCAATCGTAGTACTCACCACCACGATCAGGTCTAACGCTTTTAATCCTTTTAATGAGTTGATTCTCAACTTCAGCCTTAAAGGATTTGAATACGTCAAATGACTGTGACTTTTCATGAATGAGATATATGTAGCCATATCTAGGAAAATCGTTTATGAACGTTATAAAATATTATTGACCATTTCATGCAACTGTAGGAAACGGCCCACAAATATCCGTATGTATAAGTTCTAAGACGTCTGAATTTCTATTTGCTACAAATCTCCTTTTTATTGGTTTATTTTTCCTTAATACAATTAACACAAACCTCATAGTTTGTAAAATCTAAAGGATCGAGGATTTCGTTAGACACAAGTCTTTCAATTCTCCGTTTGGAGATATGACTCAATCTCTTATGCCATAACGCAGCTGAATTCTCATTGGTTAATTTTTTTTCACACCTCGTGTGTGTAGATGCAGAGATTCATTAAATGAAGTAATAATATCTAGTGAATAAAGATTATTGTAACTTCATAAAGTACCGGAACCAACTAATTTTGAAACATACTAAATCTTACACTTCCAAATGAGCAAGAATAACCAAATTTGTCCAAAACAGAAATAGAAATTAAATTTCGTCTAAATGACGGAATAACAAATGTCTCATCAAGATCCAAATAATATCCAGTCTTTAACAATAATCTAAATTTTCCTATTTCTTCAACTTCAACTATCTTGCCATCGCACACATAGATGTATCTTTCACCGTCACTTGGCTTTCGACAATGGAGGCAACCCTGCATAGACACACTGATGTGAGTTTTTGCACCAGAATCTATTCACCATGTGTGTCTAGAAACCGAAGTTAAATTAACCTCAGAACAAACCAAATTAAGCAGCATACCTTTCTTAGCATGCCAAGCGTGATAGCTGGTATACTCTTTCTTCCGATGTCCTTCACCTCTGCAAAAGAAACAACCCGTATCAGTACCAGAACCGGTACCGTCCTTTGCACTAGGTGCATTTTGTTGTTTCTTTTGTGGTGTTGTGTTGCAGCTTCCTTATCCTTCTTTCGCTTTAATTGCTTGCCCTTAAATTTGAAAGTTGAGGCAATATTAGCACTTTCATTCTTGTCTTGCTTCAACCTTTCCTCTTCTTGGGCACAGTGTGAGATGAGCTCATTCAGAGACCAAGTCTCTTTCTGACAATTATAGCTCACCTTAAACTGATTGAAATGTCCTGGAAGAGATATTAAAACCAAATGCACTAGCAAGTCCTCAGAGAGTTCAAGCTTAAGTGCTCTCAATTTTGAAGCAATGTGAGATATTTCCATAATGTATTCCCTAATATTGTCTTTACTTTCATACCTCATTAAGATTAGATTTGTCAAGAGCGTACCAATTTCAGCCTTTTCATTCTTGACAGACCTTTTTTCAATATCAGCAAGGAATTCTTTAGTTGTAGTGACTTTCTCAGACATAGTGCCCCTAAATGCTTCTGGAATGGCTTTCTTCATGATCATCATACACATGCGATTCGATTTCTCCCACCTTTTCATATCTCTCTTTTCACCCGTAGTACTTTTATCCGTAAGAGGTGGTGGGGAATCATCCCTTATCGCAAGGTTGAGATCCATGACTTCGAGAACTATTAAAAGATTCTCTTACTATGACTTGAAGTTTGTGTCATTTAGCATAGGGATAGAGTTGCTGCTCGCAGTAATATTCGCAGGAGTAGATATAGCTGAATCAAAGAGAATAAACCTATCATACTCACATAGAATAAACTTAGAATTATAATAATAATTTTAAATAAAAAGGTAAATCCCCATCTCAAGATATCGACACTCCATCAAAATCTCATCTTTTGACAAGATATTAACTTGTAATTGACACCTTGGCGTAGTAATCAAACACTGATAATAAGAACATATCAAACAATGAGTCTTCCTTTTGGCCGATTCATTGCTCATCATCACACGTTTACTACCACAATTGCACATATAATTATGATAATTATGAATCTTCATTTTGGCCAATGAATATTTACATAAATTACATGCAAACAACTTTTTATATTGAAATAAATTAATTTTCACAAGAGATGTCACTTTTATGACATTGTTGCTTCAATTAATATATCTCAATATATATATATATATAATATCAATATTTGAATTTAAAATTTAAACTCCAAGACGAAATTAATTTTAAATTTTAATTTATTATTTGGGGTCAATTTAATAAATAAATTTTAATTGAACCTCAAAATTAAATTCTTAAATCCCAAAATTTAGTAATATGCAAATGGAACCAAAATTTAAACTCCAAGATCAAATTAATAATTCTGAAAGTTTTAGGGTCCTTTCTGCAAATTTCAATTTTTTAATAATTACATAAATGCCATTAGGGCTTAAAACAATTTCTTGGAAAGTTCATGGGGTTTGAACGAAGTTTCTGAAATGTCTTGGGCAGCCTCGCAGTTTCCAAAAAATTTTGGGTAATTCTGTAATCTCATAAATTTTTAAAATTATAATCAAACCCAAAATTATATCAAATTTTTTAAATTTTACCCAAACCCAAAATCGAATTTAGGGCTTTCGATTCGGGCCTCGTCGGCCACCACCGCCGGCGTCAAACTTCGCCCGTGAGGAGATAAAGCCGCCGACAGTGGAGGCCCGCCGAAAAAACTCTCAGAGCCGCCGGAAACGGGCTTGAACCGCCGCGAATCTGCGGCCAAAACGCCCTCTTTTCGTCGCAGATCGGCCGCAGTCTCGACTACCCGTCCAGACGGAGAATCGCAGTCATAGATCTCCGTCGGCCCAGGAGGCCGCTCTACACACCGACATCTCCAAGGCGATGGCCCAGCCGGAGGTATGCCGCTGCCGACCAGGACAGATAAGTTTGGGTCCAGCTTTCCAATTTCAGTTTTCCATAAACTGATTTCAAAAAAAAAATTGTTTTGTTTTTAATCAAATTAAAAAATTACAGAATATTATAAACAAAAGCCCCAATCTCAATCAAATAATTCAATTAAATTCAAATAACAAGCCCAAACAATCATGAACAATTCTGAATCCATAATTTCAGAAAACAAAACTTCATAAACATATTTATTTTCATAAATAAACGAAATTATATAAATTATTCAATTCTCAATAACTTAATATGATCGACTCTAATACCACTTGTTAGATAATAAATCTTAGCGAAAGATCATATTAAATTATTAAGAATCATAAGTTAGTTTACGCAAGTGTACCTGAGTCTGTAAGCGATTGAATTTGGGGTTTCACCTTATAGGGCAATACGTGTCAAATCCTTTTAGAGAACCTTTAGCTTTCTTCCATATGACCTATTACCATAACCCTTATAAATTTGATTCATTTAGAGTTTATCTATTTTAGTCCATTATTAAAATAGATAGCTTATTGGGTATCTACACGTTCACATCCTATTAAATACATTAAAACTCAATACCTTAAACCTTATTTTATCATTTTTTATTAAGCTTATTTATTTAACAGTTCACCGTATATAATTATTTCACGTATAAACCTATTACTAAATTAAGGATTCAACGATCGTGTCGCGGGACCTGGTAAAAGTAGATAAACTTATATTTATTACACCAAATCCCTCGTAAGAGCAGATAAGATATAGCTTAAAGTTGCATAGTATATATTAAATTTGCCCTACTTCCCAATAGAATTAGTTGGATTATAAAAGTTGATGAAGTTTTCTCTTTTCAGTTTGTGTTGGGTCGTTCGACAGTAGTTTGACTATTTGAGGCCGGACACATACATATAGAGTGGTATTCCCGGTGAAAATCAATAACATTATCAGGCCCAAAATTTGGGTTTGGTGGCACTAAGCACATTATTAAACAACTAAGTCACGTAGATTAATATTGAAGTAGTTAGTACTCATTTGTTAAAAAAGAAAAGTGGTTAGCACTTTTTCTTAATTCAGCAACCGACCAACTCAAACAATATATTTTTGATTGATGAATTCCATAATTTAATTTGATATGAATATTAACCCAATTAGAAAAATCAAATAAAGGTTAGTTGATTCAAGAATCTTTTGTACAGTTCATTAACCTCGTAATCTTTAAACGGACTTAAATGGGATAGTTATAATTTTCGACAAGCTATATATAGAGATTGGATCAAATAAAGTTCAAAAACTATAACTAATCACAAACATTCAAAATAAAATGCCAATTGCTACATATAGATTTCAAAAAAAAAAAAAAAAAAGGGCTTTGACCAATTAGGCCAAAAGAAAATATCTGTATTCCATTAAGTCCAAACAATATTTCATATTTTATATATTTATTTCCTATGATACACATACCTAATTTACCCCATAATTAAACTCAGCACTCTTCTTCTACTCGTACGGTTTTTCTATTTCCATCTCCAAATCTCGCTCTTAATCCTTATCAAATAGTCAAGATGATTTCTGTGATTCCAGCTCAAATTTCATACTTTCCTCATTATTAATTTCCGTCTATTAGAATTTCATAGAAAGTCTATTAGAATTTCATACTTAGTTTAACGAGATTTAATTGGTTTTATCTTAATTTGAGAATTTCATACTAATTTGGAAATACATTTTATAGAATTTCATACTCTCTTCTTATCAATTTTCATACTCACTTTGTAAAGAATTTCATACTTCTTTCTATAGATTTTTAGAATTCCATAAAAGAATTCCATAAAATCTCATCCCCGCACAATTTTATGGAATTATGAAATTCTAAAAATTCATAGAAACAAGTATGAAATTCTAAAAATTCATAGAAACATGTATGAAATTCTTAAAAATAATATGTGAGAAATTCAATCATGCCCGCTAACAACAAAAAATAATAAGTATGAAAATTTATAAGAATGGAGTATGGAATTAAATTTTATGAAATAAAACTCACTCATATTCATTCACATCAGTAAAATTACCAAATTAGTATAAAATTACCAAATTAGTATGAAATTCTTAACCCGTTAAATTAGTAGAAATTCACACCAAAAGGAACAACTTCTTAACCCGTTAAATTAGTAGAAATCACACCAGAGGATCAACGAAAAATTAATAGTGGATGATGAAAACCAGACTTCCATGGGATGGAAAATAAATATGTAACAGAATTATCAGATTAATCATTCTCCATTTTCCAAGTAGAACGACACGCAAAATGGGAAATTTGGTATTCGGTTGAGGGAAGAGGTGTCGTGATTTTATTTAGGGATGAGATGGTCAATTCCTAATTATAATTTATTAATTAATAATATCTATTGGCCTATATGGGACAAAACAAATTAGAAGGATTAAATGGTAGACGGATGTTTGGATTTGTCACCACATGGGAATTTTCCAAAAAAAACTCACATATGATTGAACTCATTCCGCGCTTTCCCTCCATTAATAAAATCTCGAGTAGATTTTTTATAAGACTATTTTTTACAAAATATCTTAATTAATCTGTCTCAGCTTATTCGATCCGTCCAAACCCATCAATTTAAAAATAAATAACTAAAACAATGGTTTTCTATTTCACTCTCTTACACAAACGCGCACACACATGTGCTCCTCCACCACCGGACTCTGATAGTCATTGTTGGTCACCACCGACCACCATTGTCGTCGTTCATCGACGATTTTTTTTTACAAAATTTATATAGTTGGAACGATTAGTCTCCATCGTTTCATATTCGAAATTAGATTTACAATCTAATGCTCCAATCATCGTAAGTCTGAAGTCAAAAACACAAATTTATCAACTTTGACCTCCAATGCACAATAATTTAACGGGCCAAATTTTGATCGATTACTACCTCTTAACTCCTGTCGTTTCACTCTACAGAACTGCCAACTCAAATTTTTATAAAAATTAAAAATAAAAAAAAAGGTCGCCAAAATAAATACACCAAAATCTGCTCATATTAAAGTATTACAAAATTAGTTAAAAGTATCACAAATGCAGTTATAAGTAAGAAAAAAGAAAAAATATATCAAAATATCTCTAGTTTAAAGTATCGCAAATGCACTTTAAAGTATTACAAATTCTAATAAAAATAAAATATATATCATATTTTTATTTTTATATCAATTTTTTATTAAATATTAAAGTATCGTATAAAACTTATTAATATATTACAAAATATTGTTACAATATCCATATATTTATATTTAAAGAAAAATTCTTACATTTATGCCTTTTACACTTAGGCAATTAAAAGTGTTACAAAAGATTGATCACGTATCACAAAATATAATTAAACTATCTTATGTTTCCTGATACTTTTACTGCATTGTAATACTTGATAAAGAACTATAATATACAATATTCATACCTAAAAATTGTGATACTTGTAACTCAAATTATGATACTACTACTAACTATAATATATAATACTATTACCTAAAGTTGCGATAATTTTAAATAAATTTATGATACTTTTACAATAATTTTTAATATATTTATATGAAAATGTCATATCAATTTGTAATACGTTTGCATGATTTTTTGTGAATTTTTTTAGCAAATCTCGTGATACTTTTAAATTATTAATGAAACTTATTATAATACTATTATTTATAACTATATTCTGTTCAAGTTATAATACTTTTATATAAAACTATAATATATTCAAATAATTTTACGTATAAAAAAATCATATCCGTCGATCTCAACCCCATCCCATCCGATCACCCCATCCCATTATCACCCCTCTGACCCAACAAATGCATAGACTGTACACCAAAAACATCACTCCAAAACATTCCATTATCTTCTTTATATTTTTCATTATAGACAGTAATCATAATTTTTTTTTCTCAAAATGGAGAATTACATGTTAAAATTATCAGACATGACCAAATGCCTGGTTTTACAAGTTTTAAGAACATGAGCAAGTTCAATAAAAACCAACACTACAAAACTACAAATCCTATAATAAAATATTTACATGTCAATCATCATCATCATCAAACCACTCGGTTTATGGGGGAAATCAAAATACTCCCTTTGTAACATAGACTTTCTATTTCCTATACATTTTATACTTATAAAATTTATTTTCTTGTCAAGCACCGTATAAACATTAAAAAAGAAAAAACTTGTCGCCCACAATGCCCTCCCCCACCCCTCATCCACTACTTATCACTAACACTCATCACCATATAACACTACACACACGACCAGGGGCTAGAGAGCGAGGGATACCGGGAGGGAAAAAAAGACTATCGTCATCGGCGTTAATTTCGGCACCAGTTTGAAAAATATAAATCAAAAATATTGAAAATTGCAACACAAGGAGTTGAATTGTGGTTATCAACGCAAAATTGGCCTGGGGAATCATCGTAAGTCGGAAGTCAAAGTTGACAATTCGTAATTTTTAACCTCCGTTAAACGGTGACCGTAACATCCAATCGTAAATCCGATTTCGAATGGAGAACGAGGAAATTGAGATGAATGAAATATTATTTTTCAAGTTTCGTCAGAGGTGGACGTGGCCGCCGTCAGGGGATAGTGACAGGCGGTGGCATTAGAGAGTGTTAAGAATTTTATTCTTGAAAGTTTTTCTTTTTTTAGTCGTTTGCCTTTCTTGGGCTCAAAATAAATTAAGACTCCAAATTTGTTTCCTAGATTGTGTTATAATTTTATTTAGTTTTCTAGATTGTGTTTAGTACCAGTTTACTTGTTTACCAAGTTTAAGATTCTTGTATATTTAAAGACAAGAATTAATCTTGTAAACGTAGAGTTTTTGAGAGACGAACACACCTTTAAAAATGCAGCAAAGAGAAGTACGAAGCAAGACGAGAAGAACACGAGCAAGTAAAAGACTTGAGGCAACGATCCAAATCAAGGAGATCTTTGAAGTTGCGTAACCAATGGAGAAGATCATCACAAGACTTGAAGCCACGATCTTAATCACGGAGATCTTCGAAGTTACGTAACCAACGAAAAAGATCATCACGAGCTTGGCGACAAGTATTTTAGTATCAAGTGTTGATACTAATGTTTTTCATATATTACTTTATACTTTTGTATTGATCTTGAAAAAAGAAAAGTATTATAGTTTTTGAGTTTGTATACCAAAGTTCGTAAATACTTTTACTTACGAACAAAATTTAAATTGCTGTGTTTAAATTCTTTTTAATATTTATTCCGCTGCAATTTTAACAACTCTGTTTGATGTTAGTTTCGGTGTTTTGACATCAGTCTCAATATCTGTTTTAAAACTGTTTCTTTTTATATTCACAACTCTGAAACTCTTTGATTTTAGTTCTAGTGTTGTAACACGGAATTTAACATCGTTTACTGAGACTTATTTCAAAACCATAGATCCTTCAAATTATCAGAGAGAGAGAGAACAGGGACGGGCGACGAGTCGAGCAACGGGTGAATTGGAGAGATGAAGATAGTAAAAAATAATCTCATAGTATGAAACCTGTGTTATTCAAGCATTTATCAATCTCTTTTTATCTTCAAAAATATAAATATTTTCAAACTAAACTACGTTATTATATTACTCGCAATTTAGAAAATAAGATTCATACCATTTTATATACAAAATTTATATATTTAAAAGTAACTACAAACCAAATTATAATAATAATAAAAAAAATCAATGCACATTTTAAAACTCATTAATATAATTTGGTCTACGTACCGAAATTGATAACATTCGAGATTATGGAGGATTATTAAAAAATTTATAGATGCCCACTTACAATTAAAGACAGATTCTATCTACATGTTAATGTTTCTCTCAGTAACGGCAAATATTGTTTTTATTAATCGGTAAACTCCAATGAATTTACTACACATTAAAAAAGTCTGTTGATGCACATTTTTTGAGTAAAATGAAATATATTCACACGTAGATCATGAACATGATATTGATGACTTTCATGATCTTAAAACAAAATAAATCTGAGTAAAATATATTTACACGTAGATCATGATATTGATGACTGTCATGATCTTAAAACAAAAGAAATCTGAGAGTATTACAAATATAAACCTTTATTTGATGCATCGTAGACCAGTTTTATATTTTCAATAACAAATATTTCTGAAAATCATGTGTGTGTTTGGAATTTTTAGTACTTTCATATTAAGGGTATGTTTGGCGGACAAAGTTGATATATTAGTTGATAGCTGAAAAATTAGATGATGATTGATACGTTATTTGAGATCTGTTAGCCGATAACAGAAAAGTTACTTGATTTAAATAAAAGCATTTGGCAAATTTAGGTGATACGTTATTTGAGATCTGATAGCCGATAACTGAAAAGTTACTTGATTTAAATAAAAGCATTTGGCAAATTTAGGTGAGAAGCTGACTAAAAAATACAAAAGTACAAAAAAAAATACATGTTTAAAATAATAGTGTTAATGCTATTTTTTATTTATTTATATATTAGGATTATAAATTTAATTACTTCTATTACCAATTTTGTTATATATATATATATATATATATATATATATATATATATATATATAAAATTTTCAATAATTGTACAATACTTTTTTAACGGATTGGGGAGAGGAGTTTTGTTATTTCTTTATACGCCAATTTATAGTCAAGCTAAAAATAATAATAATTCCACAATACTAAAATAATTTTAGATATTTATCTAATTAATAATAACAATAATAAAAAGTTTATATATTCAAGTAACAATTAATAAAGTGATGAAATAAATAAAAAAAATTTAAATACATAATGAAATTATAGAGTTTTTAAAAACAAAAAACTATAGGGGTGTGTGTGTGAGTGTGTGTGTGTGTGTGTGTGTGTGTGTGTGTGTTAAAAGAAGAATAAAATCAAAAAGCTCATTGAGTAGCATTTGAGATAAGCTCAAACTTTTCAAATAAGTTCATCCAATCAAACGAGACTTATTTGAATACAGGGATCTTATAAGCCCTCTAAAGAAGTCATAAGGTAGCTTATTATGCTTACCAAACGTACACCGGAACTCTTTTTGCTCTCCTTAGTTTTTTTTTTCTAAAATTACATTAATTTTACATATATTGTTTTCTTTTTCAAAAGTATTATAAAATAAAGGGATAATTTTTTTTTGCCCCCTGATGTACAATAATTTTCGACGTTGCCCCCCAAACTTTATTTCCGATGGAATATTCCTTTTAGATTCCATCGACGGGCAGTTGGGGGTAAAGTGAAAGAATCTTATAGTTTTGGGAGGTAAAGTGCAAAAAATCTTATAGTTTGGGGGGCAAATTAAAATAATATAAATATTAATTTTTTGTTTTAAAATTCTATATTTTAAAAAAATATATAATTTTTATCTTATACTCACACACATACAAAGTTGTCAATACAATCCCAATTTAAGAAGAAAAACCTCATAAATTTCCTACATATTTATAAATTTCTAAATATAAATATTGTCAATACATTTTTTATATTATTAAATATGAAACACATGATTAAGTATTATGTAAATTATTAGGTTAAGTAACATAATAATATATTATTATGTATTATGATTGAACAAAATAAAATAAAGATGTATATTCGTATGTGCATTATAATATTATGATACGAAAAATAAAATTATCATTCGATATTATTATTTGTATAAAAAGTTTGATTAAATACTATATTAATCATGAGTACATTAATTATTACATAAGATTATAATTATCGAATGATTAATATAATTAAAATTTTTAATTATATTAATCATTCGATAATTATAATCTTATATAATAATTAATGTACTCATGAGAGCGTTTGTTGTCTTTGTAGAGGAACAGTACGATCTTGGACTGGCCCCCTTCGCATGACCTATAGAAAGAGAAAGAAGAACTAAAGATTTTGATTCCAGTGGGGACAGCTATGATCATGGTAGCTGCGCCCACGGGACGTCCAGGCAAAAAGGGATTGTATTAGTGCTTTTGAGGCCGAAGCGGGCGCCAGGGCCCTGGATGCGCTAGCGATTGGCACATAGGGGAGTGGTTGCCCGGGTTCCTCCGCAGAGAACGGAGAGGTACTACCTACTTTCTTCCATTTAATCAAACTTTTTATACAAATAATAATATCGAATGATAATTTTATTTTTCGTATCATAATAATTTACATAATACTTAGTCATGTGTTTAATAATTAATAATATAAAAGATGTATTGACAATATTTATATTTAGAAAATTATGAATATTAATTGAAAACTTATGGATTTTTTTTTTTTTAATTTGGGATATTATTGGCAACTTTGTGTGTGTGAGAGTATAAGATAAAAATCATATATCTTTTTTAAATATAAAATTTTAAGTCAAAAATTTAATGTATATATTATTTTAATTTGCCCCCCAAACTATAAGATTTTTTGCATTTTACCCCCCAAACTGTAAAATTCTTTCACTTTGCCCCCCATCTGCTTGTCGATGGAATCTAGAAGGAATATTCCGCCGGAAATAAAGTTTTGGGGGGCAACGTCGAAAATTATTGTACATCGGGGGGCAAAGTGGAATAAAAAATACTTCGGAGGGTAAAGTGAAAAAAACTGCATACATTGGGGGGTAAAAAAAATTATCCCTAAAATGAAAAATCATGAGATCATTTAACAAACACACACCATAAACATTTTAAATAACTTCAACAGCTACAAATTTTAGAATGGAATTTTAAATTTTCGATTAACAAACATTGAACATTCTCAAACACGGAGAATAGTAATCGATGATTTACCGCTAACTGAGTCGTTCTTCTACTCGGTCATCACGAAAAATATAAATATTCTTAAATTAATCGGATTAGAATACATTGTACTTCATCACAATTATGTATATAAGGCATTGTATTTATAAAATTATTGTTTTAATTTTTTACAATTATTTATATAAATATTCTCATGAATTAATGCTATCATTGATATTGTGGGATGTAAAAAGGGTTGGACTGTCCAAACATGAGTTCAAAACAATTTTAACATGAGTATATTTATTAATATAACATAGATTTTTAGAAACATCATAAACGACTTAAGAGCTTTAATTTTTTTCACGATAGCAATCTTGCAGTCGAAAAATTAATTGTATGGATACTTTAGTGTTAAATATACTGTAATATTTTCATATTTTTTCCTTATTTATTTGTTACATAAATATATTTATTTACAATATGAATTTATTGGATCTAAAAAAAAATTTAAAATTTTCAATATACGAACATGTGTTCCTCTCTACGAAATTAAAAAAAAAAAATCCAACATACTCAGTTTATGCAGTTTAATCATGGTCCTCGTTATTGGGAAAAAAGGCTTCAAATTTAAGCCTATATGTTCCTTTCATTTTTGAGTGTGCACAAATTTATACACCAAAGCTGCCTGATTCATGAATAAGACAACATAGCTGTGGTCATTGCAATTAGCCAATTATAGTTTGGGCTTGTAGTCGATGCCAAGTCTAACCCCACCAATGATAGTAAAGACTAAAGACAGATAATGTTTTCATTATAAGAGGAACAATGATACATGGTTGGTTTTAGTTTCAATTTTGAGTATTATCTAGTAATTTATTTTTTAAACTGTATCCATTTTCGCGTGAAAATAAAATTACCATGTTTCGATTTTATGGATAATTTATTTGATGCATCTTGCCAGGTGCACCCTATAATTTTTTTTTATTATTATCATTTAGTTATATGTGATGATAAATGATAGTTATACGTAATGATATATGTTAGTTATACGTGATGATATGTGACAAAATTTTAGAGTTTGGGGTTTACTCTTCCATTTTATAATTTAATTATACATTTTAGGGTTTAGTTTTTCTTTTTTAGGGCTAAATTTTTCATCTTAAGATTTAATTTTTATTTTTTATTTAATTTTCCATCTTAGGGTCTCGCCAAGAATTTATCATTATACCAGTTATATGTGATGCTATGTGTTAGGTACCGTATATGTGATGATATTTGCTAGTTATATGTAATGATATATGATAGAAATTCAGAATTTAGAGTTTAATATTCAATTTCGGGGTTTAGTTTTTCATTTTAGGGATTAATTTTCAATTTTTAGAATTCAAATTTTCGTTTTAGGATTTTTTTTAATTTTAGAGTTTTAGATTTAGAATTTCAATTATTTGTGATGCTATGTATCAGTTATATGTGATGAAATTCAGAATTTAGAGTTTAATATTCAATTTCGGGGTTTAATTTCTCATTTTTAGGGATTAATTTTCAATTTTTAGGGTTCAAATTTTTGTTTTAGGATTTTTTTTTTAATTTTAGAATTTTAAATTTAGAATTTCAATTATTTGTGATGATATATATTAGTTATATGTGATGATATATGTCAGCTATATATAATGATAAATTAAAGTATAGGGTTCACCTTACAAGGTGCACTTGGATTTATGGTATACTCTCTCTCAATTTTATGTTAGAAATAAATTGTTTTAACAATGTTAAGTTATTGTGTTATTGGACCCATGAGTAAATATTAAATGCAAAAACGATGGAAAATCGTAGAAAATGATCGGATGACATGATGAATGTAATCACCACCTTTTTTTAACTTATTATTATTACTAGTTTAACACCATGTATTATGTTGGATTAGAAAAAAAGTAACATTTATTAAAAATACTTAACGAGTAATATTAAAAAGGTATATAAAAATCATAACATTATTTTTTCTATTTATACAAATATTATTCTTCATAATAAATCATTTTCACACACAAACCGGAGTATTATTTGTTTTAATTACATTAAGACTGGTTTTCACAATAATGAATATTAAAGTATTTTTACCCGAAAATCACGAAATTAGTTGTAAAATATAACAAAATACCAAAAGAAAACCCTAGAAAATTGAGTTTGTAAAAATTTAAAACATACAATACTCATGTGTCGCATGTGAATATGCTATATTATGTTTCATTTTGTTTTTCTATGTAAGACATTAATTTGTTCATGTAGATAAATAATTTGTTTATCAATTCATTATATTGGAATCGGATAAGGAGATTTAGAATATATTTAATATTTATTATATAGGTGTAAAAATCTATTATTAATTTTTGTTGTTACTCTCTCTCTCTCTCTCTCTCTCTCTCTCTCTTTTGGCATAATAATTCTTCATATGTATTTTTAATATTATTCTCACTGCATTATATTAGGATTAGATATCCAGATAAGTTTATATATTATATATTTATTTTTTTTTATAATAATTTTATATAACTGTATTTTTTAAAAATAGAATGTTTAAAATTCTAAAAATAAAATTATTTCAATTTTTATTATAAATAAATATTAATTCAACTATTTTTTTTCTAATTAAATATGACATATATATTTTTTATATTAGTAGAGTAAAAGTAAGATATTAAATCAAAAAAATATGATAAAGAAAATATTGAATTAGGTAACATTATAATAAAAAAAATATTAAATTAAAAAAATACAATAATAGAAAAATATTAAATTGGGTAGATATTAGGTTCGTTGACATCGAAACAACAAAAAAAAATCCTGAAACCAACAAAGCGTGAAAACAGACATATAAGATAGAAAAATTTTGCATTGATATATATGAGAGATTATTATTATTGACAAATTCCGATGAACATCCAAACTTTAAATCTTATAATCATTTTGAGTGATAATTATTACTTGCGAATTATTATTCTTCCTTGACAATTATACTTTCTAAGTTGTACAATTCGCTGCTTTAATTATATATTACTCCACTTCCAATTCCTTGTGGAATAGAGAAAACTAATTTCAAACATAGTAATTACTATTATTTCTTCTACAAGCTAACCACCACAATAATGATACTTCCACTAGCAATTTCATTTTTATTATTTCATTTTATAAAGGAAAAGAAAACAAGAAGAAAAAAAGAGTGACAAAATTAATGACCATTTGCATCTCTGTCTGTTGCTACTACAATTTTGTCAACCTTATGTCAAATAGTTGTTTCAAGCTTTTGCCAGGCTTGGTTTGGATTTGAATATATGTGCTATATATGATCATTGGGTTATATAGCTCAACTATCATTGCCTCATTAAACTCATCGCATAGGTCTCGTGATTCTTAGACAAATGCATATGATATATATGTGTACAAAATTAGTTTATTATAGTGGAAATAGTTATGGTTAAAAATATCAAAATTGCCATCTCATATTCTCAACATATATGCCTCTCTCCACTAATGTTGAGATAAAAATTAATTTTGATGCAAAGATTTCACAAAACCAAGTCATGCCGAAATTGAAAAAATAAACGTTGACTACAAATCAAATAATATTCCATAATTAATAAGTAAAAAATATTTTTATTAGCCTTGTAGTCGATTTATTCTCTGCTCCGCCCTTGGATAGATAAATGTACAACACAGTCAATATATGTATAATTTGTTGTGGAATTATTGGTACGTGAGTTCTTACCAATAACCATTGACCTTACAAATTGGCCAGCCTTAGATGACAAGCAATTGGTTAATGGTGTAAAAGAAAATTGCATCTTTCAAAGTTCCAGATTACTAGTTTTTTAATGTAATAAAAAATAGTACAGCTGCATAAATAAAATTCCGAGTACGAAAGACGTCTAAATAATTGAATTAAAATAATATTATTTGTATATGAAACCTCTTTTTCCTCACTAGGAATGTGCTCATTATTTTTTTATTTTTTTAAACTTACTAATTAGATTTTCAAAAGCGGAATTTTATTTAAATGGTATTTCATCCGGTGTTCCAATTATATACACTATTTGAATGTCACACTGGTGTAAACGAATAATTGTATATACGTTGGCGTGATATTTATAACCTATTTAGAATTTAAAAGGCACTAGATCAAATCACAACAGGAAATAATAAAGCCAATAATGGATATTTGAAGCATACTTAGATATGTTTAATGCAAAATCGACTGATTATTTTTAAATAATCTAAAAACTGTGTATTTCAAAAAATCACTTTAACTAGAAGTCATAAGCATGCACTAACACGTTTAAAAGGGTCCTCATTGATTGATATTCAAGTTAACATTAAGTTTTAAGGTCAAAAGGAAGGCGATTCTCATGATTCCACTTGAAAACTATGTCCATTATTATTTGTTCCTACCAGAATTGATACTAGAATAATTGAAAGATTCTTGCTCCAATATATATATACATTGTGATTTATATTTTCTTTTGAATTAATTAAACGTACAAATAATACGTTTACAGTTGCCAAGTTGATTGTAAATAAAATACTTTCAAAATGTATATCTAAATTTTTTATACACTTGATATGATATTTGCAGAATATGTAAAGTAATAAAATGATTTAAAATATTAATACCCCGACCAAAAGAGTATAATTGAAATTCCTTGTTTATTGGGCAATTCTCAAATACTACGTAGAAAAAAATATTTTTGTCAAATACTCTAACCAATTATATAAAATATCAAATAATTCAACCATAAATATACAATTATAAGGTTACTCATATTAAAAATAATATAATAATAATAATATCAATAAACAACACACCATCACCATTACTCCATTCCACCTCCCGCCGACCACCTCCGCCGCCGCCGTCGCCGGAAAATTTTCCGGCGATTTTTTTATTTATTTTTTGCCTAACAAGAATAAAGTAAGAAGTTTCACTATAGAGTAAGAAAACTTTTTACTTTTTCATACACAAAGTATGAAGTTTTCAATATAAGGTATAATTTTTTTTAACAGAATTTAAGAATATCTTTATTTTAGGAAATAACCCAACTATGAAATAAAAATTTTTCATACTTTTTTAACATAAAATAACAAACTTTATTACCTTTTTGAACATAAAGTATGAAATTTCACTATATAATAATATATAGTTGTGTTAAATAAGAAATACACAATAATAATTTGCTATATTAAGCAATAATTGGCGAAAACAGAAGTGTATAATAAGCAAGAAATACATATCAACATTTGCACATCAAACCAAGAAACTTTTGCAATCAAATAAAATATTTTTTGTTATCGAGTATGAATTTTAGACATTAAATAAGAAATTTGTTACATATAGTAAGAAATTCGGACATATAGTAAAAAATATTTCCGGTGACCGGAAATATTTTTGGATTTTAAGTAAGAAATGTTTGGACATATAGTAAGAAATTCATATATATAGTAAGAAATGCAGACATAGTAGGAAAGCGTTTGGGTTGAAAAAAAAACTGACTACACTAACTCCATGTATATGTAGTAAGAAATTCAAACATACAGTAAGCAATTTAGACATATAATAAGAAATGCAAACATATAATAAGAAATCGTATGGGTTTAAAAAAAAAACTGACTACACTGACTTCATGGACAAATAGTAAGAAATCCAAATATACATTGAGAAATTTTCTGGGCGAAAAAAAAAATCGAAAATAAATTTCGACAGCCGAAAAATATTTTCAGATGATCGAAAAAAAAATCGGTGACGAAAAATAAACTCCGACGGCCGAAAAAGTTTCCCCTAATTATTATAATTTTGTTGTGGTGTTTGTTGTCGTTGGGGTGAAACTGTGAAAGCGAGAAGTCACTACTGCCACGGTGGAAAAGCTGCCAGCATGTGCCCTGGTATTTCCAGCTGGATATCGAGATTTCTTTTAATTATTATTATTATTATTACTATTATTACCAAAATTAGGACAACTTTATCTCGTGCTACAAATAAGAAGAGAGATGAGACATATGACATACATGATGTAACAAAGAATTAATGCTAGGCTAGGCTAAGCTAGCCATAGAGTTCTATAAATAGTTGGGTGAAATTTAATGCTGGATTATAACTTAATGCTAATTTTAACATGTTAAGTGACACTATAAACAAAATATTACAATATAATCATAATTAGGGCTGTAAACGAGTCGAGTCGAGTCGAGTTTAGAAAATTTAAGCTTGCTCGTTTATTATCGAGCTCGAGCTCGAGCTTTTTTTAACGAACATATCGATGGCTCGCGAGCTTTTTTCGAGTTTAATCGAGCCCAAACGAGCTCAAAAGATATTAATTATTAATAAAATTATTCTTTACTTTATTACAAAAATAAAATAAAATATTTTTTAAAGTATATATAATACACATACTAAGCTACGTAAACAAATAAGTTTATATATATTTCTATATTTTTCATATGAACAAGTATAAAAACTATAATTAAAACCAAATTATTAGTTTAATTTATACGAGTTTAATAATGAACTCACTTTAGAACTCACTAACGAACCCGCTCACGAGCTAACGAGACGAATACCATGAATTTAGAGTTTGCTCGTTTATTAAACGAGACTTTTTAAACGAGTTCGAGCGAACTTTTATCGAGTCGGGTAGCGAATCGCTCACGAACTGTTTGACTCATTTACACCCCTAATCATAATTAAGGGATCAATAATTTTTATCCTCTTCGCAAAATTATTAGATGTTTAATTTATTGTAATTAAGCGCTAGCAGCATTCAACCGTGAGAGGGGTGAGCGCGGTTTGGAAGGATTTGAAAACTTGCAAAATCCCAAAATCGTATTGAATTTGAATCTCCATATTTATACTAGAAATTGATTCACTTTTTTTTTCTTTTTTTCTTTTGAATAATTCGATACAAAGTTTTATGTTATACTTATCACCACAACTTAATTTAAGTTTTGTCAATCTTATTTCTTCAAAAGGAGATAAAGGGGGTCGAGTTTTTTAAAATGTTTGTTATAATAAATTTTAGAAGTGTTTGTTACATAGATTTTGGCTTTATGGTTAGCATTTAGGGGATTTTAGAAGTGTTTGTCACTTCTAAAATTTATTTAGGCTTTGTGGTTAGCATTTAGGGGATTTTTTCTCCTAATTATTTAACAAACACTATTTTCAAGTTTCTCGATATATTTGCTTCTAATACTCCCAAAAAAAAATTCTAATAACCCTTTCTCTAAAAAAAATTTCTCAATCACTAATCAACTAAGCTTTAGCTTTTGATTCAAGCATGTTCTACTCTCCATGTGAAATGTAAAAGGAAATTTCATTTTTTTTTTGTCAATTACATTAGAATTTTGTACAAATATTATTTTCTTTATTGAAATTGTCAAAAATGAGTCAAACTGAGCCGGGCTTTCGAGTATTCAATCTCAATGAAGGATTTTATCGATGCAGAATATGAATTTGATAGAAAAAATCAATAAGCAATTAGACAAAAAATAGGAATAGACACGATTTACCCAGGTTCACCTCAATTTGAGGCTACGTCCTACAAAGGAATTCACTATATTATTATGTCTTATTTTTCACACACCCAACTCGTTACAATGATATCACTATAAATAGGCTACCATACGAGTACATAATATCGCCCGCTGACCGGGCAGCGGGACCCCCGACTCGGGGGCGCTTCCCCCAAACCGGTTCATACCTCGATTCTCCTAAGCTCACGTGGGCATCCCCGATGTGAGAAACAAGGTTTCTCGAGATATCTACCAACTCCAACAATCTCCCACTTGGTGGATATATCGAGCAAATGAGAGCCTTCTCGATGTCAACCGTTGTCAAACCAATCGCGGCAGAACACCATTCAAACTTCGTACTTGAGACAGCTTTAGTAAGAAAGTCTGAACTATTCTTCACTGTGTCAACCTTTGTAAGCTGAATCACTTTCTTCTCCACCTTCTCTCGAATTAAGTGATACTGAATGTCGATGTGCTTTGTTCTTGAGTGAAACGCTGGATTCTTAGCTAAATAAATAGCTCCTTGATTATCACATCTCACCTCCGTAGATCCTAGCTCAAAACCAAGCTCCAAACATAAACGACGTAACCATATGGCTTCTTTTCCAGCATGAGTAAGAGCCATATATTCGGCTTCCGTTGAAGAGAGTGCTACCACGCTTTGTCTCTTACTCATCCAGCTCAACGCACCTCCAAATAGTGTGAAAACATATCCGCTAGTAGATCGCCTACTATCAATATCTCCACCCCAATCAGCGTCTACATGGCCTACGATATCAAGAGTTTTTACAACCTCTGCTCCTTCAAAACACAAAGACAATTTTGAAGTTCCACGAAGATACCTTAAAACTCTCTTGATCGCAGTCCAATGCTCTTTACCTGGATTGGACATATATCTGCTCAGGACTCCCACTGCATGAGCTATATTTGGACGCGTACATACCATAGCGTACATTAAACTACCAACTGCACTTTCTTATGGCACTCGAGCCATCTCCTCAGCTTCCTCATCTGTTTTTGGACACTGTTTCACAAAAAATTTGGTCCCTTTAGATATAGGGGTACCAACAGGTTTGCAGTCCGCCATACGAAATTTCTTCAAAATCTCGTTGATGTACTTCTCCTGACCTAGACATAATTTCTGTTTCTCGCGGTCCCTCTTAATTTGCACGCCCAGAATAAAATCTGCAGGCCCCAAGTCTTTCATATCAAACTTCTTGGCCAACAGACCTTTTACCGATTTTACCATCTTCATGCTATTTCCAATTAGTAGCATATCGTCCACATAGAGAGTAAGAATCACGAATTGATTGTCTGCCCTCTTCACGTAGACACAATGATCAGAATTCAAACGGACAAAATTTAGTTGAAGCATGTACGTATCAAACTTTTGGTACCACATCCTTGGAGACTGCTTCAGCCCATATAAAGACTTCTTTAACCTGCACACCAGATTATCCTTCCCTTTTGTTTCAAACCCTTCTGGTTGCCTCATGTAAATCTCCTCCTCCAAATCCCCATGGAGGAATGCCGTTTTTACATCCATCTGTTCCACTTCAAGATCGTACGCCGCTGCTATGGACAGAACAAACCGTATTGAGGTCATTTTTGCCACAGGAGAAAAAATTTCGTCATAGTCTACTCCCTCGATCTGAGAATACCCCTTCGCAACCAGTCTCGCCTTATATTTCTCCACAGTTCCATCTGGTTATAGTTTTCATTTGAATACCCATTTACACCCAATTGCCTTTCTATCCTTAGGCAATTTGCACAAGTTCCATGTCTCATTTTTATCAAGCGACTGTATCTCATCTATCATTGCGAGCTCCCACTGATTTGCATCATTCATTGATCTCGCATCTTTTACAGAAGTAGGGTCATCACCTGTACTCAAAGCACTGAGTGAGTAGCGTAGTGGCGCCCGCCTGTCCCTTGTTGATCTCTTGAGAGCCGGTGTATTACTTGTATCAGGAGCTTCATCAACATCATCAACCAAGTTAACTTGATCAGAATCAGAACCAGAATCAGAATGGTTCTCAACTGATGTGCTTTGTGTCACCGATTCCTCAGATTCATCTCTCATGTTTTCTTCAAGCACTGCTACTTTGTTTTGCTCATCCCGTTTCTGTGTACCAGGCTGGGATTGAGTTTCACAAAAGATAACATCCCTGCTGTAGACAATAGATCTTGATTCAGGATTCACAACTTATAGCCTTTGACCCCTTCCTTTTATCCAACGAATATGTTCTTTTCAGACTTGTTGTCAAGTTTCCCCCTCTTCTCATTAGGAACATGAGTGTATGCGTCACACCCGAACAAGTGAAGGTATGACAGGTTTGGCTTCTTCCCAAACACTACCTCGTATGGTGTACGGTTCTTCACTGATGTGGTTGGTGACCTGTTCTTCAGGTGACAAATTGTGGTAACTGCTTCTGCCCAAAATTCAGGTTCTAACCCTGCCCAACTCAGCATGCACCTTGACTTTTCCATGAGTGTTCGGTTTAGTCTTTCGGACACTCCATTCTGCTGAGGCGTATATGGGGTCGTCTTTTGCCTTGCTATACCATTTTCCACACAAAACTGCTCGAACTTATTTGAACAGAATTCACCTCCGTTATCTGTGCGAACTGCTTTGATTTTCCTGCCCAATTGATTTTCAATCAAAGCCTTAAACTCTTGAAATTTCCCAAATACCTCAYATTTACTTTTAAGAAAATAAATCCAACTATATCGTGAAAAATCATCTATGAAAGATACATAGTACCTGGATCCTCCTATAGATGGTATGGGAGTAGGTCCGAAAACATCACTGTGGATTAGTCCSAGAAGCTCTGACGTTCTTGCACCATTTTGTGGGAAACTAACTCGATTTTATTTTTCGTAAATGCAATGTTCACAGAACCCGAAACCCATAGAGCACTCTGGTAATCCCTCCACCATTTGACTCGAAAACAAGGTAGATAAACCCTTTTCTCCAATATGACCCATCCTCTGATGCCACAACAGAGAAGTATCATGTTCATCTTCCTTTGCCTTTTCGGACACGAAACCACCACTGAGAGTGACTGTTTCCGCAAGCAGTTTGTACAACYTCCCATAARYYASTCCTWMTGCAATTACAATGGAACCTRGAGTCATCTTGCACGAATCCTTATRGCAACTAAAGTTAACCCKTGAGTCGGCCATCGTGCCAYCTGATAACAGATTTTTACTCATAGAAGGTATGTGCATCACATTCGGAAGAGTTTTTATTTTGCTGTCTTTCATCCTCAGCTTCACCCGACCACGCCCAGTAATCTGAACTGCAGTATCATCTCCTAGCATGACGTCTCCACCATCATATTGCTCATATTCGCAAAACCATTGTCTATGAGGTGTCATGTGGAATGAAGCACCAGTGTCAATGTACCAGATATATTTGTCTGACTGCGCCATACACGCAGTAACCACATACATATCTCCTGTCTCGACTTCCTTTCCAGGAGATGGTTCTTCTTCCCTTTTATGAACCGCCTTATTTTTACAGTCTCGTTTCATATGTCCCCACTCTTCACATTTCCAGCATCATACCTTTCGTTCTTTACTCTTCGATCGTCCACGAGATTTAGATCGGGACCCTTTCCATCTTTGAGATTTTTCTGTTGGTCTACCCCTAGCTGCAAGAGCCTCTTTACTGGAGTTCCCTGACCCCCTTCTTCGTGTCTCCTCTGATAATAAGGCTGCACACACAGTCTCATACAAAAGTTCTTTGTCCCCACCACCAATAACCACAATCAGATTATCCCATGAATCCGGCAGTGAACAAAGTAGTTTTATTGCCTTATCGTCATCTTCAAACTTAACGCCAATCAATACAAGTTGACCGATCAATGTGTTAAATTCATTTAGATGTGTTGAAAATGAACCACCCTCATGCATCCTAAGGTTATACATCTTTTTCCTTAAGAATAGTTTATTGACGAGTGACTTACTCTGGTATAGTGACTCCAACTTCTGCCATAAAGCCCTGGCTGATGGTTCGCTCATCACGTTCGTCAGAATGTTGTCTGCGAGACAAAGCCGGATCAAACCCTTTGCCTTCCGATCAATTCGATCCCAGTCTTCAACCTTCAGTTCGGAAGACGAACCTGTTTTCTGCTCCGTTTTCTCAGCAGCAGGCCTTTCCATTTCGATTGCCGGCCAGAGATCTCGATCGCAAAGAAGATCCTCCATCTTCATCTTCCACAGATCGAACCGCTTTCCATCGAATTTCTCTATCTCAATTCGCGACCCTCCTGACATCTCTGATAAACCCTAATCCCCCGAAAACCTTGGCTCTTGATACCACGTGAAGGATTTTATCGATGCAGAATATGAATTTGATAGAAGAAATCAATAAGCAATTAGACAAAAAATAGGAATAGACACGATTTACCCAGGTTCACCTCAATTTGAGGCTACGTCCTGCAAAAGGAATTCACTATATTATTATGTCTTGTTTTTCACACACCCAACTCGTTACAATGATATCGCTATAAATAGGCTACCATACGAGTACATAATATCGCCCGCTGATCGGGCAGCGGGACCCCCGACTCGGGGGCGCTGCCCCCAAACAGGTTCATACCTCGATTCCCCTAAGCTCACGTGGGCATCCCCGATGTGAGAAACAAGGTTTCTCGAGATATCTACCAACTCCAACACTCAACTCGTTAAAAAAATTAACGAGCTCTAGTGTAGTTGAGTTTTACCAAACTTAAAAAGTATAAGTTTGAACTCGCTTGTTAAACTTAATGAGATTGAGCTCAAGCTCGTTGAGATTTAACGAGTCTATATAAGTGCGAGCTCTATTTTGAGTTCGAGCACAATTCTCGTATACTAAATGAGCTCGAGTTGAGCTTGTTCTGAAGTGAGGCGAGCTCGAGTAACTCGGCTCATTCGTAACCTTAAATGGTAAGAGAGAGTGATTGTTTTCTTTAAAGAAAAAAGGAAGTGATTGTGAAATTAGATATACAAATGGTCGGAAAGATTAATTAGGTTAGGTAAATTTGTAGTTTAAACATCAAATTCACAAGTGAAGGGACAAACTATTAAAATGCAAACTAAAATGACAATTTAAAATTAAATAAGATATAATAAGTAAAGAACATATTCAAGGGTAAAAAGATTCTCAAGTCCAAGGAGAGGCCTGGATTCTATTTCCACTACATGTTTCCTTTCAAATAGGTATTTAAAAAGAAAAAAGAGAAGGCACTACTATTCAAGGGGTAAATGACAAATGGAAGCAAGAATCGTACAGATATGTACATATGAGTTTATGCACGTATGTCGAAAAGATAAATGTGATATTTCATGAAAAGGGAAAATAATAAAAATAACTTATGATCTCAAAAGTGAACTAAAGATATCTCATACTGTCAAACATACGTAGATTTGGTGTTTTCAATCTTCCAACCATACAATTCTTCCTATAATTATATCTTTAAATATTAATATCGTGGCGTATATAACATAGAAGCCTAAATTAATAACTAGTTCTGGTAGAAGATTAAGAATGTAGCAAAAGATACAAAAGAAAACAGGCTGTCGGATGAGAGTGGAATATATATATATGTAAAGTCACATGATCCTTTTTTAAATTTTAAGGCCATTGATTTATGCAATAGCTGGCTTTATCCCCCCTCCAAATTATAATGTAGGCCAAAATTTAATAATAATCCAACAATTTACATGACAATTTCGCTTGTTTTAGTGAAATTTGCTTAGTTTTGCTCTACTTTGAGTATGAATATTGAAATTTATGAATGTTCAGTACTCCAAATTCCAAACCAAGCACTTCAATTCCATTTTTCTAATCATCTTTTTAGGGAACTTAATTGAGAATTGAAACTTTATTAGTATTTAAATCTAATGGTTAAAATGTATTCAAATGTTAGTTTTGAAAATGTGGAAGAAAGATAAAGAAGAAGTTCAATAATTGATATAGTAGGCCATTTCCACGCATCAAAAATACATATAAAAATAAAAGTCCATAATTATTAAACTTAACAATGTTAAAGCATACGAATGATTTTGATGCTCCAACTGAAATTATATACACAATTTTTTAAGTTTCAAGCTTTGTTGTAAGGTAAAGAAAATAATTCTATTATGATTCATGGGAAGTGATATCATATATGCCTTCAACTAACTTCAATGTCAAGTTTCAGGCCAGCTGTTGAATTCATTTTATTTGGTATAATAAACAAATTAATTATTACTTTCCCTCATTTGCATTTTCCTACAGGGTTTTATTGTTCTTGGTCTGCAAAATTTTTAATAGTCTATTATTATGAATTGTTAAATAATACTATTAGTATTAAGTAATTAATTTGTTGATTATTTTTCTAGGTTATAATCATTGAAACTTTAAAAGTACATGTTACTAGGATTTAAAAGTCTAATTTCTAAATAATATATATACAAACAAATATATATACAAAATTTATTCACATTCACATTCAGACTTCAAAAGTATAATTAATACTCTCCTTTTCTAATTAAATTCAACTCAAGATTTTATAAATCTCAAAAAGTCAGAAGCAAACAGATCCATATAAAGATTTGAGGGCTAAATTGAAGACCACCTCTTATTAATACTTAAGTGCAAGATGAAAAGGCGACGATATATATCTCTTATGACAGATATGTGACATCCAATAAATACATAATGCGTAGTTACCTGAGTAAGCAGATAATTAACCGAGGGACGCGGACAACAACGTAAGCATATAAAAATTCAAAAACGAAAATCTATAGCTCTAAACTTCTAAGTAAGGTCAACAATTTTGATTAACATTTATTTATCTTTAAAGATGCATCGTGAATAAAGATTAAGTTATAATTGTTTTATTCTAAAATGAAGAAGATCATAATTACTTTCTATTGAGTTCAATGTTCATTCAAATTAAGACAGAAAATTTGTACACCTAACACTTGTTGATGTAAAACCCAGCACTTGTATGACGCCCATGGGGTATTTTGTGGCACGTCCTAACTGTGGCCAATTCAGAGGACGCCGTGGAATCTTTGGTAGCGAAAAATCGAAAACTCGAAAAAATAACGAAACGAAAATTTTGGTTCAATTTGCTTTTTGTAAATTCGGTTTGGTTTTTGGTTTGAGAATCCTAAGAAATCGGTTATTTCGGTTCGGTTTTAAAAATAAATTTCGTTTCGGTTTTGACCGAAATAAAACAAAAAAAAAATTATTTTTTATTAGTTCGGTTCGGTTTAGTTTTAAACACAATTTTGGTTCGATTTACAATTTATGAACATTTTAGTTTCCAGTTGTTTAGTGCGGTTTTAAGCCTAATTTCAGTTCGGTTCTATTTAAAATGTTACATAAATTTTGATTTCGATTTTCGGCCGAACCCGCCAATCGTTCAAATCGTTCAAACAACACTATAAACCTGCAAACTTGACACAATAGTCTTTAAATTCAACTAATATATTGTATATCTTGATGCATGTAGAACAACATACTCAACTAATTATGGGCATTATTCTTTAATTGAATATATATTTATTTTTTACTGAATGTTCATTATTTATTAACATAATATTTATTAAATTCCAAAGAAAAACTAATTAGTATTCTATCAAAAATAATAAACATTCACCTACAAACATGTGAACATCCAATTAAAATGTAATGATTTTTCAATAACAATAATGAACATCCTATTAAAAGCAAAGTTGATTATTATTTTTAACTTAATATTTCTTTGTTTGTTATTGAATGTTAATTATTTTCTAACATATTGGGTTTTCAAAAAACATTTAATGAATACTCTATCCGTTCATAAAAGATATGCATGTTTTCTATTTTTGTTCGTTCATAAAAGATAGGCATATTTTCGTTTTAAAATTTAGAATACCACAAAAAGGCTAAAACACCACTAATTAGTTTCCTTTATTTATTGAAATGGTAAAAGGTTACGGGTAAGATTGAAAAAATTGCAAAAAAATCACAATTCCAATTACAATAATTTTGTCTTCTTAATCTTCGTGTCTTTTTCTACCCGTTTATTTTTATTTTTTATTTTGGAAGAAAAGAATATTTTGTTAAAAAATACTGACATTCACCTAAAAAGTAATGAAAACTCAATAAAACAATGAACCTCCAATAAAAATTCTCAAACCTCCGAAAAAACCCAATGAATATTATATTAAAATTGATGAACTTGCACTTAAGAAAATGAATATCGATAGTGCATGGGGTTTGTAATAATTTGCCGAATTCAATAACCTGTGAACTCATTCTACTTAGGGTTGTAAACGAGTCGAGCCGAGTCGAGGTTTAGAGAGTTTAAGTTTGCTCATTTATTATCGAGCTCGAGCTTTTTTTAACGAACATATCAATGGCTCACGAGCTTTTTTGAGTTTAATCTTTATTTAAACGAGCTCGAGCGAGCTTTTATGGATGGTATCCAACAGCCAACAGTTTAATCTTTATTTAAACGAGTTCGAGCGAACTTTTATCTAATCGGGTCGCGAATAGCTCACGAACTGTTTCTACTCTATTAAATCATATTATTATAATTGATAGTACGATTAAATATACAAGAAATTTGTAAAAAAATGTGAAATCATGAATATATAACAATGAATAGACACGGGGTGACAAATATGTTTTTTTCTTTTTGGTTTATAATGCATATCTTATAGTATATGTAAGCATAATACTAGTATAAACTACCACAATAATAAGGCGATTTATTTATTTGTTTTGTTTTTTAAATAAAGATTAAACTGTTGGCTGTTGGATACCAATATTATAAATATCACTGACTGACGATCTCAGCAAGTTGCAATCTTGAAATAAAGAGAGGGAGAAATTCAAAAAAAACTGACACAAAACACACACTTTCTCTGACTATTGCCCACATCGTCATCATATTATTAGCTAAGCTATCCTATAGCCAGTACGAAACACAATTACTCTGCCAATCGCACATCTGATATCGGGCCTAGCCATCCCGCCCGCACTTTCTCTCACTTCAAACTTCCCAAGAAAGCTCAAACAAGTAAAAAACTTGATAAATAAGAGCCTCCAACTGTAGTACCCATTTAATACAACCAATTAATTTGTCTGTAAATAAACAGCTCTCTCATTTACTGCGCGTGTTTGTGTGTTTTTGAATGTGTGAAATGGCCGTTTCAAAAAGCAACAACAAGAAGAAGCATAAACAGAGTTACATTTCGGTGCCATCTCAGATCATAAACTCAATCTCACAGTCATCTCTCGAGTCCTTGCTCCGCTCGCCCAAGAAAAAACAGAGCCCGGGCTTATCAATAAAGCTCAGGGTTTTGCTCAAGAACCCATCTTTTTTCATTTTCTTGATTTTCTTATTTGGGTTTCTCTGGATGTTGAGAGTCTGCTTGGGTTTTGATCCCATAATACCTTTCTCGCGAAACCCATGTTCCATTTCGCAAGAAAAGGCCTTGTTTTCGGGTGGGTTCTTGAATAATGGCCAAAAAATGGCTGAAATTGTGGAAAAGGGTGAGTTTTGGAAACAGCCTGATGGGATGGGGTATAGGCCGTGTTTGGATTTCAGTCAAAAGTATAAAACAGAGAGTGCTGGGATTGTGAAGGATAGAACAAAGTATTTGCTGGTGGTTGTTTCTGGTGGGATTAATCAGCAGAGGAATCAAATTGTTGATGCTGTTGTTATTGCAAGAATTCTTGGTGCAGCTTTGGTTGTGCCCATCTTGCAAGTCAATGTTATTTGGGGCGATGAGAGGTTTTTTTTTTTAATTTCCTGAAAATTTCTTGATTTTCCAGCTTGTTATCAGACTTTTTTTTACCCACTAAAGAAAAATAAAATCCAACATTATGATTTATGAGAATAAGTCAATGGAGTGCATTTTAATGTACATGCCTTTTGACAAATTTTATTTCCAAAATTCTTTCTTTTGTAAAGGTTATTACTAAAAAGTTTTTAATTTTCTGTTGATCTTTTGATTATTGCAGTGAATTTTCGGATATCTTCGATTTGGATCATTTCAAGAATGTTTTGGCGAACGATGTACGGATAGTATCGTCGCTACCTTCGACTCATCTGATGACGAGGCCCGTTGAGGAGAAGAGGACGCCACTTCACGTGTCGCCTGAGTGGATTCGTTCACGCTACAATCGACGGGTATGAAGATAAAATTGAAGTTGCCATGCCATGTATGTTATGATCACAAAATGACTCATCTGGCCTAACTTATTTTGGTTGCTTGTTAAAAATGACAACTCATTGTGCACATTTGCCGATGGCCCACCAAATGGATAAAATGTTGTTTAGGCAAACTACTTTGTTTTGGAAAAGTTCAAGATTCCTTTTGAATTGCAAAAGGTTTTGGGATGAGTCCAAAGTTTGAGTCTTTTAACATGATGCAACTTGGGACTTGATTCTTTGTACAGATGATAAATTTTATAATTCCATACCATTGCGTTAAACCATTTAAGGAATTCAAGAAGGAATAAACACAATAATTAAAAATGGAGGGATTTTTTTTGGAATTTGTTTCTTTAATTTTTTAGGTGTATTTCAGTATCTAATAAGGGTTTTATTTGAATTAAAATTTTGTTTCTTGCAGATAAAGAGAGATGGTGTATTACTATTACGTGGTTTAGACTCGAGGCTTTCTAAGGATCTACCTTCGGACCTTCAAAAGCTTCGTTGCAAGGTATCTTGATCGTCCCTTCTTTAGTATTTTTTAAATTTTGAATAACTACAATCAAAAATATAAATTGGGTTCAAACATTTTTTTCTTCGAATTTCAGGTTGCTTTTAATGCCTTGAGATTCGCCCCGCACATCTCGGACCTCGGTAACAAGCTTACCGAGCAAATGAGAAGCAAGGGCCCGTATCTCGCTCTCCATCTCAGAATGGAAAAGGACGTCTGGGTAAGAACGGGCTGTCTTCCCGGTCTCACTCCGGATTACGACGAAATGATCAACACCGAGCGAAAAACGCGTCCCGAGCTCTTGACATCAAGATCCAACATGACGTACCACGAACGGAAGCTAGCCGGCCTATGTCCCTTGAATGCCTTAGAAGTTGCAAGGTGTGAGCTTTTTTTTAATTGTGAATTTTTGGCCAAGCCCATAAGACCTAAACAAAGAAATTAGGCCCGGCCCGGCATTTTTAACAGCTCTACTCAAGATTCATCTTTCTGAACTATAGGGAGTTTGTTGTGTGTTTTTAGGTTGCTCAAAGCTTTGGGAGCTCATAAGAGCACGCGGATATATTGGGCCGGTGGGATTCCATTGGGCGGAAAAGYAAGTTTGGYCCCMTTGARGAGTGAGTTTKKTCATTTCTACAATAAGGAGGATATTGCGTTGCCGGGGGAGATCGAGCCGTTTGCGAAGAAGGCTTCGGTTATGGCTGCTGTTGACTATATAGTTTCTGAGAGGAGTGATGTTTTCATGGCATCTCATGGTGGGAATATGGGGCATGCCATTCAGGTATCTATCACCATTCATCATCATCATCATCATCACACATCTTGTTAAATCTCATTGAAATCTAGTAGTCTAATTATACAACTATAGAAAAAACTTGCAATTTTAAAGTATTTGTGAGGGTTAATTACAAAAAGAAAATTCGAACTAACTTTCAAAATTAACACCCCCAATATTTTATATCGTCTTACATTTACTCCATAAGAAATAACTTTAAAATCCCCTTTCACATTTATAAAAATATTACAATTAACCCCTTAATTAAAATACCGATCAAACCGCAGGGGTATTATTGTAATTTCGAAAGAAAAAACTTTTTTTTTTGGGAAAAATTAATCATTTCTTCTTGTTCTTCTTCTTGAAAACAGGGGCACAGGGCATATGCAGGGCACAAAAAGACAATAATCCCAAACAAACGACAAATGTTGCGATATTTCATGGAGTCTAGGCTTCCGGAAGCTGAGTTCCAGAAGATCATAGTGGACTTGCACCGCGACTCATTGGGGCAGCCGGAGCTTAGGACAAGCAAAGCTGGGAGGGACGTGACTAAATATCCCATCCCAGAGTGCATGTGCAATAACACCATCGCAAATCCTTCAATCTCAACATATATATTATATAATAATAATTAAAATGGTTCTACTAATCTTCTCACAACTAAATTCTCTAAGGCGGTTTTTTGACGTTTAATGTTTATATATCTGTGTGGATTAGGTTTTTCAGAAGGGAGCATATGTAGGATACAAATATATGTATAGTTCGTTTCGTTTCATTTCATTTATTCTTTATGTTGTATTTTAGAGGCTGCGTTTTATAGATATATGTATATACATATATATATACGGATTTACTTGAGTAATAAATCTTGCTTTTTTTTTTTTTGAAGAAATAAATCTCGCTAGTGGTACTTACTCTTGTTGTGTCTGAATCGCACTTATTTACCCTGTTTACTTGTCTGTTTATGAAAAAATGTCTGTCCTATATGTTGTCTTCTTCATGAATTCAAATCCTCGTCAAACTCAAGTAGAGTTGGCAATGGGTCGGGCTGGGACAATTTTTTTGTGGGGTTGCTGTTTATGAGGCCCAACGCAACACTAATTATGTGCATCTTTAGTTGGGCTTGTTGGACTACGGATTGGTCTTGTTACAAGACGGTCTTTTATAGGTTTTAAATAATAATAACAACAACAACAATAATAATAATAAAAACTTGCATGAATTAATTCAGTTTGGGCACTACTCTTGTCAGGCCGTACTAACGAATCATCCGTTAGGCCAAAATTTCATACCAATATATCATAGTACAAAAATGAATATATTATAGTGAAAAACCAATACATTATAATACTAATACATTATAGTATAAAAACCAATATATCATAGTACGAGTCAGAAATTTACGAAAAATCAATACTTTCGAGTACAAAAACTAATCTATTATAGTATAAAAACTAATACATTATAGTATCGGGTCAGATGGCGTAAGACCCGTCAATATGGCCTAACACAAGTCTTTGCCATTCAGTTTCTGCCTTGAAAATACTAATTGATCAAATTAAATAATTGCGAAAACGTAGTGTTTTCTCAAAAAATTAAATCACATTTTTTATTGAAAATCTAATACGTATAATAAAATGGGAGAATTCTCATTTACTACACTTTCATTACCATTAATTGTCAAATACTCTAATGAAAATGTTTAATCTCATTAGTAAAAAATATCCCATTTAATCAAAATTATAACTTAAATGATCATGGATGCGGTTCGACAATTGGATGAACGCCTTGCTCGCATGGAGACTCAAATAGAGCAAATTGCCAATGATGTGGACGAGCTAAAACAACCTTGTCTTGACGAGATGCCCATCTTTGATGTGGTGGATCCAACCTTTGTTGATGTCAATTCAAACTTTGACGATCTTTTGAAAGAGGTGTGCAAGGAGGTGGAGTTGGTGGGTGAGGAGAAAGGGTCGGAAGTCGGTGTTACCCCTCTCGTGCTTTTTCAAGATGTTGTAGAGGAATGTGTGGGGGAGCCACCTTTGGAGATTCCAACGACACTTGGAGTGTTGAGCTTACTTGCTCTTTGTGAGAATGATGAATTTGTGCCGGTTTTGGAGGATGTGGAGATAGTCGAACCTCTTTTACCACCACCCGATACCTATGTCTACTTGAACAAGAGAAGGTGGAAGAGGTAGTGGGGGATGCGTTGAATCCCACTCTCTTGTACCCGACTATGGCTACTTCTAATGTTGAGAGTGAGGAGATGATGGTCGGGGAGACAAAGGAATATGTCGACCCATTTTGTGACGATCAAGTTTTGGTGGTCGACTACTCACTCTTCCAACCTTCGAAGCAAGCACGCACTTTTGTTATTTTGATCTTCCGGCATGCTCGACTTGCCCGCCTTGGTGATTCTTGTCACCCGGTGTTTCTTCTAGAGAACACCAAGGCATGGTGATTTATTCATTTTTGTGAGTATTTATGTTTTGGCATTTTAATTTGTGTGATTTTATGGGTTTTGAAGTTCTTTTATTCGGTTTTTTTTTTTTAGTATTTCGTGTTTTTATTTCGTTTTGTGCTTAATTCCGTAGATTATAGCTTAATTGCGCTAAATTTTCTTTATTAATAGTGGAACGAGCTGAAGAACGCTGTTAAAATGACGCATTTAAGGATGCTCGAATTGAACAATTGGAATGACGAGAAGAAAACGAACTTTCCGGCAAAAATTGGAAACTTTTGGAAACTGCCAGGTTTTCTAGAACGGTACTATGATGGAACCGTTCTAGTATCCCGACGCTGCCGAGACAGCCCGCCCACGTCGCTCGACCCCGCACCGACGCTGCCGACCGCTTCCAGTTTTCTAGAACGGTTAAACGCTGGAACCGTTCTAGTATCCCTGAACGCGTTTTTGACTCATTTTTAGGGTTTCTTGTTGACCAAGACTTGGAATAACTATAAATACCCACCTATAATCCGAGTTTCAGCATGCTACCAACCCTAAAAACTTCCCAAAAATATAATCCTAGGGTTTGGTGTCGGATTTTAGCATCAAAACGTGGAGAACGACGAGGAGATCGAAGATTCGACGAAAACACGTTCCGAAGCCCGTTCGACGTCGCCAAATTGTTTTCGTCCATTTTTCAGCGTGCCTCTGTGGAGAAGTCAAAGTTCTTACTGCATCTACTAGTTTCAATAAGTTTCCTATTCCTTTTTCTTATTTTCCTATTTTAATCTTAGTTTTTAAGCTTTGGATATTTGGAATTATTTTATGTTCTTGAGCTTCGTTTTAGATTTCGTTTTCGCCGAACGATTTATGCTTTTAGTATTTTGTTTTACTTCAATTTTTATGATTTATGAGTTTATGTTAGAAACTTGAATTGGTTGTTGATGTTCATGCGATTGAATTATGTTACTTTACTCGTTTTTAAGCTTCAAGTTTTCGTTTAATTCATGTTCGTTAAATTCATGCATGCGTTTAAAGTTGTTGATTGAGATTTTTATTATGTTTATTATTGTTGGCTAGATCTAATGGTTCTAGAGTCTAAATTCGTCGTGAACCATCAATTGGGTTACCCATGAGATCGTGGAAACGAATCGAAGCTCTAGAACCCAAGTTTTCTTAAATCTCTTTAAAATATTTTAATTAATTAATTCATGGTTTAAATAAAATTTGGACTCAATTGCTCTTCGTTAAATTAATTTTAGATTTAATTTAATTGTTCTAGTTTAATTAATTTCTAGTTTTCAAAACGTTTTAAACTAAAACTTGATCGTGTGTTTAGATTAATATTTTTTATTTCTCGTTCGTAAAATCAAACACCAAAATAACTTCCGATTGACTTTCCTCGAGAGATCGACTCGAGTCCAATTTTTCAACTACAATAGCTCCGTTCTCTTGCGGACGAGCTTTTTAATTTAAATAAAAAAATAGGTGTAAAAAGTTCGGATCAAAATTTTGGCGCCGTTGCCGAGGAAGGCTTAAGGTTGCGATTTTTGGTGTTTGCTCTTTGTGACTTTTATTTCGTTTGTGTTCATGTTCTTTTGTGATTTTTCCTTTTTATTCATTTTTATTTTTCTCCGGTGCATTTAATCTTGTTTGTTGAGTGTTGTTCATTCGAGGTACCTAGATAACCAAGACCCGAGACTCAGCAAACCAAAAAAAAATGTCGAACTATCAAGCATCTCATTGGTATGGCACTCGATATATTTGTCCTACCCCTAAATCGGTCATTCGTTTGACCCCTGCAATGCGAGAATACGATCCTGATGGTTTCTACCTCGAGCAACTCCCAGTTTTTCATGGACTTCCAAGCGAGGACCCGCTGAATCTCATTCGAGAGTATGTTACCATAACTCAGACGTTCCCGCTTCTCGGCCTATCGACTGATGAAGTAAAGATGCGACTCTTCATTTACACGCTAAAAGGTCGTGCTCAAACATGGTTGCTAGATTTAGAGCCTGACTCCTTGAGATCATGGGAGGAAATTTACGATCGTTTCATGGAGGCGTTCTAATTCCCACATTCCGAGCCTCCAAGTTACCAATGGGCCCCGCCTCCAATTTACTATAATTCGGTCTACAATGACCCTTATGCCGATTATTCTGATCTTAGTTTTGGTCATCACATCCCAGCTGCATATTACGATTCAAGATATAATGATCCTTATGCTCCTCATGCATTCCATTCTTATAATCCGAGCTACGATTCTTATACCCCTTCCAACTTAATTCCTTCCTGCCCGAGCTATGAAGACTACCAGCCAACTGATCAAATAATGGTGGACCAGCAAGATCACGAAGCCAAGACCACATTTCAAAAAGGAGAAATTTGTGATGTAATGGATCCCACCAGGGACGTTAAGGATTCAAGCTTGAACGATCATTTTGGAGATATTTGTAGGGAGGAGGTTATTGAAGATTTGGTTGAGATCGCTCCACTTGAGATAATCGATGAGACTCTAGACGAGAAGGTGGAGGAATTGCCGATGGAGCTTATTGTGGACCTTACATATTCAAGTTTTCTAAATATTTATGCAGGAAATAAGATGAAGCTAAATTTGGGAGAGGTGCGTACGGAGAATGAAATCAGGGATACGGTGGAGATTACCCCTCTTGCACCTTTGGAAGATGTTATGGACACTAATGACGGGGAGGTGTTGTCATTGGAGGACCCACACAATGATGGATATGTGCTCGTACTCGATTCTTGTGAGGATAATGATATAACGATGCCGGATTTGGAGACGAGTGAGACTGTTGAGCCGAAGCTTTAATTGTTACCACCCGAAGCTTTAATTGTTAACGAGATAAAAGTGGTGGGTGAATTTTTGGAGAAGAATGCGGTGATCGAGCCTCTTATCGAGGAGGATGTGGAGATCATAGATGAGAGTTCCCCTCTTGTGTTTATCAATGACGTGTTGAATAATGATATAGGCGAGTTACCGTTGGAGATCCCGGTGGATGCTGCGAATTCAAGTTTACTCGATTTATTTGAAGATGGTGTAGAGGATGAACCAATTTTAGAAGAAGAATTTACTCCTCTTATGTTGGGTTGGATGATATAGACATCGAGAATAATGCCGAATTCTTTAACCGGGCTGAGGCAATTTTGGGGATAAATGCGTACAACATCGTTGTGGACGATATAAATTTTGATGAATTTTTAGAGGAGGAAGTTATGCCACCCGAGCCGTTAATGGATTTTAATTTTGAGATGGTGGACGAAATAATTGAGAAGGTTTCAAGTCCCATATGCCCGTACATAGATTTTAATACTTTTCAAAATGAGCGGGATATGGAGAATGATAAGGAGTTCATTAAGTTCGAAGGATTTGTCGTTTGTTCGGTGGATCACTTAATTTTGCCAAAAATAGACCCTGCACCCCAATTTACATTTGACATGTTCGTGGTGATCAACTATTCGCTTTTCCGACCCCCAAAGCGAGCTGATGTTTGTGTTCTACGACTTGCTTACCGTACTTGCCTTGATGGTTTAAATCGCCAATGCCTACTCTTAGAGAACATTAAGGCATGGCATGATCGTCACTTATTTCTAGATACAGGATAGCATCGTCCGTAGAAACCGTCAAGCTATTGACGTTAAACGAGCGCTTCTTGGGAGGCAACCCAATCTATTTATTATTTACTTTTCTTGTTTGTTTTCTTTGTTTCTTTTTATTTCAGGAATCTTTCCCCTTTGCAACCCTTTGGACATTTTTGGATGTTCGACTCGTCACCACAAGCGCGATTTCAGGGGAGTTTCTCTTTCTCTTACCTTTTTCCATACTTCGTTTGATTTTTCCTTTTATACAATGTGGGCATTGTATGGTTTAAGTGTGGGGGGGAGGATTGTCTTTGGTTTAAATAAATTGCTCGCTTGCTTGTGGTTGATTTGAGTCATGTGTATTTATATTGACTGGAATCTTGACCAAGTTGACGTGGTTAGATGCTTTGGTTAGGATATTTAGACTTTGATTTGAACAATAGTGTAACTGTGGGGAATGAAGTGTGAAGAATCTATGAAGTGTTTTGTCCTCTGCTCTATTCTTGTTTCGTTCTTAAGAGTCGAATACTCTCTACTAGCCCCGTTTTCAAATACCCTCTATAAGATATTATATAAATTTTCTTTTTATTTTTAGAGACGTTAAAACTCCATGTGCATAATCGAAAGATGTTATTAGTTGCACTTAGCAACTTGATATTGGAGTCAATGAACTCTCGTTTTTGTAATTCATGCTCGTACCTCATTACTATGGGTACCACCACAAGAAGAGAAATCCTTGTACGTCAAAGAAAAAGAAAAAAGAAGAAGAAAAAAAAAAGTGAAATAATAAGTACAAGAAGAGAAAGCCTTGTACAAGTGAAGTCCTTATTTTTATTTTTAGATTTTGTTAAAGAGGTGTATAGATGACTGGGTTAGTCGGGTGCCGACTTGGCGGTTTGATCATGTATAGACTTTGGCCGAGGCATGGATGGAGGACGAACATGGAGGGCAACTCATTACTTTTAGGAGTTCGGAAGATTGTCTAAATCTCTTATCTCAACGTTATCGTGTCGTCCTTTTAGTTAAATTTCCAAGTCAATTTAATGCATTAACTTCTTGAATCATTTGAATGCATTAGTACTTAGTTCATTGGGTAGTTAGTTTTTTTTTTTTCTTGTCTACGTTTAGATTTTATTTTGCTTGAGGACAAGCAAAAGGCTAAGTGTGGGGGGTTGATTTATTCATTTTTGTGTGTGTTTTTCGTATGTTTTTGCATTTTAATTTGTGTGATTTTATGGGTTTTGAGGTTCTTTTATTCGTATTTTTCTTCTTTTTAGTATTTCGTGTTTTTATTTCGTTTTGTGCTTAATTCCATAGATTGCAGCTTAATTGCGCTAAATTTTCTTTATTAGTAGTGGAACGAGCTGAAGAACGCTGTTAAAGTGACTCATTTAAGGATGCTCGAATTGAAGAATTGGAATAACGAGAAGAAAACGAGCTTTCCGGCGAAAATTGGAAACTTTTGGAACTGCTAGGTTTTTTAGAACGGTCAGATGATGGAACCGTTCTAGTAGACCGAAGCTGCCGAGACAGCCCGCCCACGTCGCTCGACCCCGCGCCGGCGCTGCCGACTGATTCCAGTTTTCTAGAACGGTTAAACGATGGAACCTTCTAGTAGCCCTGAACGCGTTTTTGACTCGTTTTTAGGGTTTCTTGTTGACCAAGACTTGGAATAACTATAAATACCCACCTATAATCCGAGTTTCAGCATGCTACCAACCCTAAAAACTTCCAAAAAACATAATCTTAGGGTTTGGTGTCGAATTTTAACATCAAAACGCGGAGAACGACGAGGAGATCGAAGATTCGACGAAAACGCGTTCCGGAGCCCGTTCGACGTCGCCAATCCATTTTCGTCCATTTTTCAGCGTGCCTCTGTGGAGAAGTCGAAGTTCTTACTGCATCTACTAGTTTCAATAAGTTTCCTATTCTTTTTCTTGTTTTCCTAGTTTTAATCTTAGTTTTTAAGCTTTGGATATTTGGAATTATTTTATGTTCTTGAGTTTCGTTTTAGATTTCGTTTTCGCCGAACGATTTATGCTTTTAGTATTCTGTTTTACTTCAGTTTTTATGATTTATGAGTTTATGTTGGAAACTTGAATTGGTTGTTGATGTTCATGCGATTGAATTATGTTACTTTACTCGTTTTTAAGCTTCAAGTTTTCGTTTAATTCATGTTCGTTAACTTCATGCATGCGTTTAAAGTTGTTGATTGAGATTTTTATTATGTTTATTATTGTTGGCTAGATCTAATGGGTCTAGAGTCTAGATTCGTCGTGAACCATCAATTGGGTTATCCCATGAGATCGTGGAAACGAATCGAAGCTCTAGAACCCAAGTTTTCTTAAATCGCTTTAAAATATTTTAATTAATTAATTCATGGTTTAAATAAAATTTGGATTCAATTGCTCTTCGTTAAATTAATTTTAGATTTAATTTAATTGTTCTAGTTTAATTAATTTCTAGTTTACAAAATGTTTCAAACCAAAACTTGATCGTGTGTTTAGATTAATATTTTTTATTTTCTCGTTCGTAAAATCAAACACCAAAATAACTTCCGATTGGCTTTCCTCGAGAGATCGACTCAAGTCCAACTTTCCAACTACAATAGCTTCGTTCTCTTGCGGACGAGCTTTTTAATTTAAATAAAAAAATAGGTGTAAAAAGTTCGGATCACATGGCACGATCGCCACCTCTTCTTGGATCCCGGATAGCATCACTCGTATAGATCGTCGAGTTATAGACGTTAAAGTAGCTCTTATTGGGAGGCAACGTAATTATTAAAAAAAAACTCACCCTTTGTTTTGTAGGTTTTGCTTGCCTCGACCGCCCATGGACCACGAACGTGCTCGGCTCTTCACGAAATCAACTCTAGGGGTGTACTCTCTTTCCCTACTTTTTACCTCATTTATTTTATGCTTAATGAGCAACGGGGTCGTTGCTCGGTTCTAAGTGTGGGGTGGTTGAGAAATCCTCGGAGTTTTAGGGATTTGCATGCTTGTTGTGTGATAATTGTGTGATTTGAGCCGTTTGCGTTTATTTTTGCTTGGACAGCGGTTTTGATGACTTGGTTAGAGAGTTTAGATTGTCGATCGAATGTAGTGGACTTAGGTAGCTTAACTTGTTGGGAACTTTGTCGGCCTTAGCTTCGTGCTATTCTTGAGCTCAAATTAGAACTAGTTCCTCAACTAGCCCCGTTTTCTTACACGCTTTCTATAGGATTATTATGTACTTTTTCCTTTTATTTTTGGAGACGTTTCGAACTCTGCATGCTTATCGAGGAAGTGTAGGTTTCAAATTATAACGAGTCTCGGAGTGTTAAACGCTCACGCTTGTAGTGAATATACAAAGTTCGTATCGAAAAGAAAAAAAACACAAAAAAAAAAAGAAAAAAAAGAGAAAAAAATAGATATCATCAATAGTCCTTGGTTGATAGTTGCACCTTTGTAATAAATTTTGCGACCCTTGCACATTTCATCCCTTCTTTTTCTTCTCTTTAGAATTTTGTAAAGAAAACATAGATGATTGGGCTAGTAGGGAGACGAATAACGGTTTGAACGTGGATAGACCTTAGTTGGGGTAAGGACGGGGGGAACTACTTGGGAGGGTTACCTAGTACTTTTAGGTTTCGGGAGTTAATCTAAACTTTTTAGCACAACGCATCCTTGTCGTCATCTTGTTCAAGCTATTAAGCAGGTTGATGCATACAACTCTTATACTTGTGCATTAGCTTTAAGTTCATTCGGTGGGTAGATTTGTAATTCTTCATTGTATTTTTGCTTGAGAACAAGCAATTGTTCTAAGTGTGGGGTAGATGATTTGCACATTTTTGTACGTTTTTTTTTTACGATATTTTTGCGACTCATTTGTGCGTGATTTGCTTGTATTTATGTAGTTTTGGAGTCCACTTGACATATTTTGTATCATTTTAGGTTTGTAGTGTTTTCTTTGTTTTAGTAGTTTTTCTTATATTTTCTTAGGTGTTTTTTATTAGTTTTTGTTTTGAAGGTCAACTTTGGTCAAAGTGGGCCCGCGACGAGGTCGGAAGATGATTCAAACCCTAGGAATTCATTGCCAAGCCTCGACATATCTTTGGTGCGAGGATCGACCGGAAACGACTAGAAATGTGGCCATATTCATTGTCAACTCACGCATTCGATCGGTGGATATACCAATTGTCGTAATATAAGCATAACTCCGAAACCACTAGTGTCATTTGCCTCCACTTTATACCATTAGAAATATGAGATAAATATCTAAAACTTTTGTGTTTACTATGATCCCAAATTATGAGTCTAAGAATGGTAAACAACAGCTTTAAGTGGAGACAGTGCGTCATTGTCTCGCTTGTGACAGGTTTTGGGGTGGAGCCAATAACTCTCGGAAGAAAATTCTAATTGATACAAATAAAATGCCAAATGAAAGCCAAGAGGAAGGGCTAAATTTCATATCAAGATACCGATGGCTGATTCCGTGTATTTTTTTGTCTATCGACCAGACTCACTGACTAAGGGTTCCGGAATGCTGCAGCCAAGCAGTCGATTGACTGCCATGCCAGCCGATCGACTGCAACGCTGAGGTTGTGTGATTTTGACAAAAAAGACCATTTTACCCTTGATCGACCCATATATGCTTCCCACCCATTATTCATAATAGATATCCTCATATTGGCTAGTTGGGGACCTTGACAAAGTCCCCATCTCTTCAAAACCCATTTTCAATTTTCTTATATTTAGATTTTTAGTTTAGTTTCAATCATCAATGTAATTATAGTTTAATTTGGTGTGGATATTCTTCAAGACATGACACCTCTTGGAGATTTGGTTCTTGCATCTTTTGGTTTGGTAATGATAATTCATTCCTCTTGATTTCTTGCTTTGTAGTTGTTAATTATTGTTTGTTTTTTAATTATTGTTGTAGATTAATGATTCCTAAAATGTCTAAATATTTTCTTATGTTGTTGAGTTTTTTCTTCATTTCATATTCTTCATGTTCATCATTTACTATTTTTGGCAAAACCCCATTGAAGCTCTAATGAGTTCTACAAGCTTTTTGCCAAATTAGGAAATTTCTTAATTTTCATTAAAATCATGTCTAGATTCATAGTTTGTTGTTGTCTTATGCTTGTAGCTTTCAAAGCACTTTTCCCTCCTTAGTTTATTTCAAACTTTAAAATAATGTTATTGTGTTCAAACTTCATAAATATTCAAGTTTTAATTATTTTAATTTTCAATTGAGGCAACTAGTTTAGAATTATGGGTTTAGGGTCTAGATTCGTTTAGAGCCATTAATCGGAGTTTGTTGTGACTCGGGATTGACAAACCCGAGAATTGGGATTGACGGCCCCAATACTTGATCAACATTTGGGATTGACAACCCTGAATCATGGATTAAGTGCTCGGCAAAAATCGATTGTCTTAGGATATTAGCTTTCAAAAATCCAAACCAAATTGAACTACGCTTTATTTAGCATAGTTAGTTTAGTTTTATCTTCGCGAATATCAAACGCAAAATAGCTTCCGATTAGCTTTCATTGAGAGACACGACTAGGGATTCAATTTATCGCTCTACAATCGACTCCGTATTATTGCGGAGACGATTTCTCAAAACCAATTTAAAACTAGAGTGTTGAAAAACCCTCGATCAGAGTGCAAAGGGACGAATATGGGAGTGAAGAATTGACACGTGGAGAAATCCTAGTGGTTGAATTTATTTAAAGTAGCTATATCTAACCACCCACTTGTTATGTTAATTGGGGCAGTTTGTTAAAATGCCTCTTCCGGTTTTTATGGATCAATTGGGATGCAAAATGGTGTGGGTTATTTAGGTACCATTTGTGAACATGAAATTCAAGCAATGAAATTACATTCTCTCTAAATTCCTTCTTCCCCTCCAAGAAACTCATCCCTCTCTTTTCACATCTCAACCCAGATTTCTTTGGCAAATAATAAATACAAATTATATCACAAAAATTATAAATTATATTACTAAATACAACAAAAATCCATTTTCTAATTTAAACGATATAATTAATAATTAAAAATCAATATTTTTAATAATAATCACAATAATTGTCATTGATCATGAAACCTCTAAATAGTTAATCAACACGTTGAAGATTAATATTCCAGTCCACATTCACAAAAGATAAGCAGGTAGACAAAAATACGGAAGTTAAGAAAATAAAATGGAATTATAAATATTTTGTTATTATTTCTACTTTACCCTTAAATTTTTAGTATTCTAATAAATAAATAAAGTAAACTAAATAGGGGTGTATTAATCTTTTTTGTGGTATTCTAACTTAAAAAAAATACCTATTTTTTATGAACTGACAAAAATGGAAAATATGATTATTTTTTGTGGACAAAGTGATTAATAAAGTTTAAATCTAAATTAATTTTTGTGAACAAAGGGAGTAATAAAATTTAAATCTAAATAAATTAAACAATTTAACAACACGTAGGCCATGTTTGTACTGGAATATTCCAGCCCAATTATGCTAATTTAGCTAGTCAAGCTAATATAACATACTAAGAATTTTGTGATTAAGTTCCATAAATTTCCAAAGTCACATTATTATTAATTTAATTAATATATAAAATTCAGCATCAAGTTAAATACAAATCAACACTAATTTTGGAAGTATATTCTAATTACCATAAATATCGAAACATCTAGATTATTATTTGAACACATTAAAGATTATTAATAAAGTCTAAATCTTAATTAATTAGATACTACTATTTTAGGTGTTTATTTTGGGCGGAAAAATCCGCAGCTTGCTACATTTAGAATTTTGCTTTATTATATTTACTAGTGTTGTTACTCGTGCGATGCATGAAATGAATTGTGATGCACCGTGTGAATTCAATGTATATAAGAGTTATGATATTGGATTATTGTTAAGATAAATCCCTACAGATTTAACAAAGTGAATTAGCTATGATGGTAAGAGCGTTCACTCAAATCACATATGAGATACGTTGGGTAGAGATTTTTCAATCTTTCTATATGAAATTAGATTTTCAGTTAGAGTCACCTAGGAAACGGTTTATTTTCTTTTTAGATTAAGTGTGATGTAATAAAAATAACTTCATATATATAAATTATGGAATATTTGTTTTGGACTACATTAAATTTTTAATTATCTTTTCACCGATTATTATCATATACTGATATTTCCAAACTCTTCCTGTAAGTCACTTGCAAAATAACCACATTTCACTTTTAGCACAATATTAAATTTCTAATATTTCTTACATGATGAATAGATTATTAAACTTTCTCAAATAAAAAAAACATGCATCTTGTGGCTAATAATCATTGTATTCAAAATTGATCATGAATATCTTATAACTGATCTCTTATATTAAAATGTATAAAATGTGAAAAAAAAATACTTCAACTCATGTATACTCTAAAGAAACCAAATGCACATAATTAAAATTGATTATACAATTTATAAAAAACAAATAAACTATTAGATCTTATTTTAAAAATAAGTTGTTAAACCTTACATAATAAGAAAAATAAAAGAAACTTATAAAATGCTAAAAATAAGGTGGGGTGTAGATACTTACTTTTTAGGAGCTTATAAGATCTTAAAAAGCTTATTTTTGTATCTTATAAGTTCTTTTTAAAAACTCCGTAACAAATTTAAAGAGTTTATAAGCTCTTAAATATCTTATAAGTTTATACATATACCTTTTAATAATTATCGACATGCGATTCAGTTTAGATCAATTAAATCATAGTTCCAAAATATTACGTCATATCAAGCAATCACCTTTTAATTACTTACAAAAAAATATAAAATTTTTTGGATATCTTGTAATGTAGTCCCCAAAATTATGTTAATGTTAAAAACAAAAAAGTCATTGAAGATAAGTGATTACAATTTTAAAATTTTAAAGGTCTGGTTTAATGATTTAGATTTTATATCACATTTACTTATTTGATTTAAATAGTTTTTGATTTTACTTAATAATATGTCTTAGAATAATTTTTTTTATGTATTTTATTATATTTGAATTTATCATATGATTCACATTTCCCATATAATATTGCTTTTTAACTCGGACCAAATCGATGGATCGATTTAAAACTAAACCATGTCTAAGACTCAAACAAAACGTTTTGCAAGGGCGAAATAGTGTTTGACCATAGTGAGTTAAAAAAGACCCACTTATCTAACCAATATTTTCTTTATGAGTAATTTCAAGAAATATAAAAATTAAAATAAATTATTTTCACCAATCAAATGGAAAAATAAAATCACATAACCTAGTTAATTTTACAAAATAAGAATTTTTGAATAATCTTGATGAATGCAGAATGAAAAAAAGAATCAAGCCAACTTTTGTTTCTACTTCAATTTTTTTTCTTTAAAATTTATATTTTTTCCATTTTACCTATTGTTTTGTTTTCGATAAAAAAACCAAATTAATTACCTCAAATTGATTAAGAGATACTATAATTCTATAAGAATATGATCAACTAATCAACAAAGAATTTAAAATTGGTATGAAGCAAAATTAGTTTATCCCAATGATGCATTTCATCTACTTTTAAAAAAAATAATAATAAACAAAAGATTACCATTATTAAGAATTAGTAACATGTTTTTTTTTCACGAATATTTGAAGAAAAAATGACTAAATTATTTTCATAGTATAAAAACAATGTTTCTTCATCCATCACCGTATTCTACCATTATGATAAAGATTATTTAATTTAAATATTAACATTAATACAAATAATATGTTAATTGTCCGACGTGCATGAATTATTTGTCTACAAATAAGAGAGAATCAAATCATATAATAAATTTAATTAGAATAAAAATTTTGAAATGTTAAAAAGTATAATATTTAATTCATTATAAACTTATTTGGTAAGTAAAGTAAAATTTAATTGGAAATATTAAATAATTAAATAAATATTAAAAAAGTTACTATAAATAGAATGCGCTATGGTGGAAATATGATGATGATGGTGATGATTGGTGTTGTTGTTGAAGAAGTGATTTTAAAAATCAAAGTTTTCATTAGAATTGAACATGTAATGTAGGCCATATTTTTCTTATTAGTATTATGGAAGCAATCTATATGATACACAGGGGTAGCCTTTGTAATCTATGCCATATATATTAAATTAATAAATAAATTTATATTATATCTATATAATAAGTCAAGTTTTATAAATATAATTTATATTTGGGTGAATAGAATTTATAATCACTACACTTGTTTAATTTACTTACCAAACAAAATAATTTTAATTCAAAACTATCAATAAACCATTAATTGCTCATGTTGATTATCATAAGCTATTCAATGAGGATTTGAAAATCTAATTGAAAATTATATTTTAAAACAAATCAACCACATTTCGCACCAAAATAATACATACATATACTTGTTGATTAATTGTTGATTGAAATGTTAATGTTCAAATACATATGTCAATTTATCTATTTTCAATAAAGAAACGATTCATTAATCGTATAATTGAGTTAATATGAGGTAATGATTCACCATAGATGATCCATATATGCATAAATTATTTTTCCCATTAGATATAGAAATTATCATCCAAAAATAAAGTCAACCAAAATTATATTTACATAAATAATAATAGGCATTACTATAAATAGTAAATGAAATAAGAGGAAAAGTTTTGGAAAACATATTTAAAAATACTAGTCTTTATATATATACATATTAGATATAAAAATTATCATCCAAAAATAAAGTCAACCAAAATTATATTTACATAAATAATTATATAAATAATAAATAGGCATTACTATAAATAGTAAATGAAATGAGAGAGAAAATTTTGGATAACATATTTAGAAATACTAGCCTTTTATATATATATATATAGATTATGACTTGAGAAGTAATCTTGATGATACATAAGAAATTTAATTTTCAAAGTAGGTTTCACAAGTTATTAAAGTATAAATGATTATTCTATTTTTTTAATAGCTATAAATTATTGATCAATACATTTTTGCTAAATGAACTTCGCCATCAATTTATGGGTTTTCAAAAAAATAAATAAATAAAAAACATAGATGATTGATCCACACGTTTTTTTAAAAAACAAAAAGATTTGGATTTCTTCAAGTAATTTGAATTATCAACCATAAAGCGTTTTGGATTCCTTCAATTGAGTATATTAATTTCCAAACAAATAAGAATTCAATTTCTTCAATTGAGTGTATTAATTTCAAACAAAAAGGATTTGGATTTCTACATTTAATTTGAATTTTCAAACATTAATGAAGTCTCATCAATATGGAATTGCATGGATTTTAAAATTCATGTAATTTCAAGTATACTCAATTTACAATATGGAATTGCATGGATTTTAAAATTCATGTAATTTCAAGTATACTCAATTTAGAAATCTATGTAAAAAGCAAGTGTTTTTTAATTTATAATTTTATGAATTCTATAAAATTATGGTATGTTCGATTTCATGTAATTTTTCATGCATTTTGTTAAATGGTGGATTTATATGAAATTCTATGCATTTGAGAATTAAAATTGCACTCGCGTAATTCTTTTCAAATTCTTGCTATTTACCCTATGATTCTTACATGATTCAATTTTTTCCCCAATACTCAAATAATTAATGAGAATATAATAAGTATAAGTTATCAAAGCTTGTCGCTATAATTTTTAAAAAATTATTCACTTCTATAAATTTATTATCAAAACAACGCTTAATTTCCTTTTTATTTTGAAATAAATTATTATCGATCTATACAGAAAAATTAAAATCAACTGACAATGTGAAATTATACATAAACACACACACAAACATGATGCTTAAAAAGAAAAAAACTTGAATCAGTTTCCCGTCCTGCGACATTCTTACAAATATGAGGGAAGTAAGTTAAAATGACAATAACGATATGTTATATTATAGGGAACTTCTACGGTGCCTTCACGGCACCATTCCTCAATTAATAGGAACCATCAGATGAATGAGAATATAAATTTAGATTTTTAATATAAAGAAATCAACGCTTGTAAATGCAGGAGGGGGTGAGGGTATGGTACCGTGAAGGTACCGTAGTCATTTCCTATATTATAATATTCTCATAATATTTTAATACATAAAGTATAATGATATAGACTACTCTTTCTTTTTATTTCATAAGAAACAATGTCAAAGTTGATTTTATTAGCCGGTTAATTTGATTTATTTTTTTTTAATCATTGAGTAGGAAGGTAACATATTTTTATTTTTTATATTACTAAAAAATGTATAAATTCAGAGTTAATATTATGATACAAGTAAATATTTCAAATGATTTTAAAATTTGCTGTACGGAGGGAAGAAAAAATAAATAAATAACAGTTAATAATAATATTATGCATCATTTTCTAATATTTTATATTTTTAATTATTTTATTGCACAGTAAGTATTATTATTGTAATTTATGTACTCCTTTTAAGTTGTAATAATTATTATTGTACGAAAGAGTCAAAATAACTATGAAAATTCATCATTTAAGAGTCCATACGATTCTTTATAGGATTAAAATTCTATGAAATTCCATCATTAAAATAAATCTCTCTCTCTCTCTCTCTCTATATATATATATATATATATTAAAGTAGAGGTCTGGAGAGAGAAAAAAATATGAGTGGAATGCCACGTAAATACCACGTAGGATTATTTTCATTTTTTTAGTTATGTAGGAATTTTATTAACATAGTTATGATAGATACCTTATTTAATATTATTATGATTTGGTTTCTTTCCACGTAGGATTATTTTATTTTTTTAGTTATGTAGGAATTTTATTAACATAGTTATGATAGATACCTTATTTAATATTATTATGATTTGGTTTCTTTTTTTAATTAAAAAGCTACCTTGATTAGTTTCCTGTTTTAATTATGTAGGAATCTTATTAACATAATTATAATAGATACTCTAATTAATATTAAAATAATAAGAATTAATATTATATATATATACTTATATACATGGAATGCCACGTAACTGCCAAGTAGAATTATTTTCTTTTTTTAGTTATGTAGGAATTTTATTAACATAATTATGATAGATATCTCATTTAATATTATTATGATTTGGTTTCTTTTTTTAATTAAAAAGCCACCTTGAATTAGTTTCCTCTTTTAATTATGTAGGAATCTTCTTAACATAATTAGAATAGATACTCTAATGAATATTAAAATAATAAGAATTAATATTATATATATATATATATATATAATCACTTATATGCTATTTTGATTTTCATTTTGATTTATTTTTTAAATTTTTTTTTGTTATTTTTTTTTTCATTTCGAATCCAACATATCAAATTCGTCACATTTTCTCAAAAATAAATTGATCACTTTATTTAATTAAATTATACAAAAATTCAAAATACAATATAATTCGATATTACTTTTATTGTCTATCAACGTGTTGTTTATAAAATATTATTACGATTCAACACTTTTTTATTTGAGTTGATCTCATAAAATTATATATTTTGCTAATATCTCAGAAACCGCGTAAACAAATACAAGTGCAAACCCAACACTAATTGGAATAAACACTATGACATCAACAACAAAAGATTTGAACAAAGATCAACTAATTCGAAAATGAAAAAAGGGGAAGACCGCCTCTGAAAGCAAATGTTGCTAAACACATTAATTTTGAAAGCATTCATGTCATACTTAATTTCAATTGAAATTCAAAATTAAATTTATTCTGTTAGGTATGCATTTATATTTTACATACTAACCCCTTCAACATCATTTTAATATTTATATTTTGTTAATACTTACACTATCATTTGCTCATTGTGCGGAGAAATAAATTATTTTCACATGAAATTGTAGACCTACAATCCATGCTAGACAGTGAAAACAATAAAAAAACCATGTAAGAGAGAAAAAAAGTCACATAGGAATATTTTTCTTTTTTTAAATTATATAGGAATTTCTTAATATAATTAGGATAGATATAAATTAATATTAAAAATAACAAGATTCATATATATATATATATATATATATATATATATATATATATATATATATATATATATATATATATATTTTATTTTTATATATGATTTTTATTGTGAGATTTTTATTTTTTTTGTTATTATTATTTTTATTATGAGTCCAATAATATCAAATTTGTCACTTTTTCTCAAAAGTAATTTGACCATATTTTTAAGTTAAATTATATTAAAATGACAACATAATTCATTATTTATTTTATTGGCTATCAACATGTTACTATCAAATATTATTACGATTCAATACTTTTTTATTTGAATTGATCTCATAAATAATTTTTAATATTAATGATGATTTAGTTTTTTTTTAATTATGTAGGAGTTTTCTTAACATAAATAGGATGGATACCCTAATTAATATTTAAAAAAATTAACAAGATCATTTGAATATATATATATATATATATATATATATATATATATATATATAATATATATGAATATATGTGGTGTTGTGTGTGTGTGTGTGTGTGTGTGTGTGTGTGTTATTTTATTTTTATTATGAGTCCAACAATATCAAATTCGTCACTTTTTCTCAAAAATAAATTTACCACTTTTTTAATTAAAATATGCAAGATTGCACAATGCAATACAATGTAGTATTTGTTTAATTGGTTATCAACARGTTATTTATCAAATATTATTACGATTCAATACTTTTGATTTGAATTGATTTCTTAAAACAATGTATTCGTTACTATCTCAGTAATCATGCAAAATAATATAAGTGCGAAACCAGCATCGAGTGGAATGAACATTGTGGCATCGAGGTGAGGCAAATGGCTGGTACTCATGTTGTCTTGCCCACGACATTTACTAGCGTTCACTAGAGGTCGTTTCACACAATTTTTTTCTATACTGAATTGTGTAGCTTATTTATATGATAAATAGTGTAACCAATTTAGATTTATAAAGTATTTGTTTAAATAGGGTAATAAATATAACTATAGGTTCCCTATCAGAACAAATGTGAGGATGTAGATGATAAAAATATTGATGAGATCAACATGTATTATAATTGTCATTACATTTTTCCACGCGAAGCGGCATGGTGAATATTAGTTTATGAAATTCAGTATAAAACTCCACCTATCATGTGTTTGAGTTTTTATCTTCCAGAAGAGCATAATGTATTGTATAATGATAATGATCACGCAAGTAAAAAACGCCATAGCGTGTTTTAGGTTGGTTCGAGATAAATAAGAAAAATCTGGAAGTATAGAGTTTGCCTTATGTTTAGTTTCCTAAAAAAAAAATTTAGTACTCAAAAACAAAAGAATGGACACCTAGAAAAGTAGATTTATTTTCATTAGTACGAATTTACTATATTTCGACAAAATTTATAAAGTAATGGATGCAATATATTTAACCAAAAGTGGTGTATTTCTCATCTATAGATACAGAGGATGCTTTTTACAACTGTTAAATCTAATAGTGGAAGTTTTCTTAATGTAATATCTAATGACATAATTTTTCTTCTTCTTCAAAAGGAAGAAATGAGCATTCTAGATTTAGGGTTACTTTTAATATCCACTAAGATTTCGATCATTACTGGTACTCCACTTGCAAAATTAATGGTGGATGCGCATCTCATTATTTGGGACGAAACTCCAATGATGCATAACCATTATTTTGAAACTTTGGACAAAACATTGAAAAATATGATGACATTGCAAAATAATTCTAATACACAGTTTCCATTCGGTAACAAAATAATAATTTTTGGTAGAGATTTTCATCAAATTTTGTCGGTTATTCCAAAAAGTATTAGACCAGACATAGTTCACACAGTGATCAAATATTCGCATTTATGGACTCATTACATAGTTTTGAAGTAGACCAAGAATGTGGTGCTGCAAAATCACAATGCAGATCCCAATTGTATCAAGTTAAAGAATGTTTTCAACTTAATAAATAGTATAGGAGATGTAATAGTTGGAGTACCAAATGATGGTATCGTTTAAATTGAAATCTAAGTTATATATTATTGAAAGATGATGGAGACCATGTTCTGTCAGTTGTGGCGAGCACATATCCACAATTTGGAAAAACTGCTGAATGTTTCGCTTATTTGGAGGGTCGGGCTATTATTTCCCCAACACTTGATGTCGTCGATTTGATTAATAAATATATGATGTCATAAAATTAAAGGGGGAATGTGAAATATATCTTAGCTCTGATAATGCATGCAAATCTGACTCAAACATTGACATATTGTAGGACGTTTACTCACTAGAATTTCCAAATACCATTAAATGTTATGGATTGCCTCTATGAGCTAAAACTAAAAATTAGAATTATACTAATGTTATTGAGAAATATCGATCATTCCCTTGTGTTGTGTAATGTTAGTTGTTTACTTGACGGTCATATTGTATAGGCTAATATTTCTCAAGGAAGCAATGCAGGTGAATTGTTGTTAATCCTTAAAATGACTGTCACACCATCCAATTCGAGGTTCCCTTTCAAGTTCCAACGATGACAATTTCCTCTGATCGTGTCATATGCTATGATGATCAACAAAATTTAAGGACAATATCTCTCTCATGTTGGGATTTTCCTGAAGAAGCCTGTTTTCAGCCATGGTCAGTTATACGTTGCTATATCAAGGGTGACCAATCGTATAGGTTCACAAGTATTGATCGACGATGATGAAAATAAACATGTTAACAAAACTACAAATGTTGTGTATAAGGAAATTTATCATAATTTGTAAAGTATATTTCGTCTAATAACAATCCTTTTATGAATTAGGTTATATCATTTTGAATACTATTCGATCATTAAATAATATTTAGATGATTTATATATAGGGAGCAGTTATGGTAAAACCATCTCTGATGTGAGAACCAGTGATGGTTCTTACCGAAATATACATACACACAGAGAGATATATATAATTTACGTATACATATATACAATTACTTATTTAAATATTTTAATACATTTTAAATAATTCTTTTTATTTTAAATAAAATAAAATAAAAAATTATCGTGCGACGCACGGGTACAATACCAGTATCAAAATTATATGACCCTACATATTGATTACTTCACCGAAGAGTTTTGATTTGTTCCGTTTCTTTACGAGCAAAAATCACACCATTAATTTATTTATTGTAACAATCCACCGTCATTATAAATTTGATTTGATTTGATTTGATTTATTGTCAAACAAAAATTCAAACTATTAAAATAATCTTTAATTATGTTCAAATTATAATTGAAATACTACCTATATAGAGTTGGATTTGATTTCTTGTTTAACCAGTTTTGTTTTTCTTTATTTCCAAAACAAAAATTAAGACTATTAAAATAATCTTTAATCACATTGAAATTATAATTGAAATACATATACATAGAGAGGGTTGGATTTGATTTCCTTTTTAAACTAGTTTTGTTTTGGTAAGGAAAATATTTAGATTACTATTTATACGTTCAAAATCAGATTTTCATATCACAGCCCTAAAACTAAAAGAAAATTGTCTAGGAAAGTAACAGTACACCCGATAGAGAAAGTCGGATCCATGGAACCGGAACTCGAAAAGAAGAAGAAGAAAGATGAAAAGGTAGAATTTTCATTGGTTTTTAGGATATTGATTTTGATTTAGGTTTTAATTTTCGTTTTGGTTATCTTAGTTTTACTTTAAATCGATGCACTTGTAGGCTCGAGAGAAGGAATTGAAGAAACTTAAGGCTGCACAGAAAGCAGCAGCAAAGACTCAGGTGCTTGTTTTCTTCATTATGGACCAAACTAATGTAAATACTTTACCCAATGTATTTATTATTGTTTAAGAGATACTAATGCTTTGCATGCTCCAATTTCTGGGCAAATCCAGGCACAACCCACCACGCCTGCTTCTAAGTCGGAGAAGAAGAAGAATGCAAAAAGAGACAATAATCCCCAGGATTTTGTTGAACCAGAAACACCTCTGGGTGAGAAGAAAAAGCTCGCCCGACAGATGGCAAAGACTTTCAATCCCGGCACCGTCGAGAAATCGTATGCTATAAAATATTTGATCTAAGTTATTTTCTAAATATGTATGAGTCTCTTTTAATACTTTTCTTAAAATTTCTTACTAGGTGGTACGAGTGGTGGGAAAAGTCTAAGTTCTTTGAGGCAGACTCGAAAAGTTCTGAACCACCTTTTGTAATTGTAAGCTTCTGCACATCCTCCTTTTTCCTTTTCTAATGGAGGCTATTGATTTTTTACTTGCATCGCTGCGATTTCTTGTTTAACAGCTAGTTAAATTGTCGTCTTATGATTGAAGAAAAAAAGAGTTTTTTTTTTTGGTGATAGAAGTAGATAAACCATATGAACTTGGAAAAATTGTGTGGCATATTTAGTAAATGTTGGAAAATTTTGGAATTGTGGGTATTAATAATTTGAGCATCATGGAAATGACCAATTCAATTATATTTTCAACGGGGTTCATTAGTTTATTGTTGTTTTATTACCTTTACGGCCCCACCTAAATACCATAGCTATCAGATAGAAATCCTTTAATATGCATGAATGTGCAAGTGAATTACTTATCAACTCAATTTTCTGTTTGTCACTGTAGTCTAATTTATCGAGCCCCTATGTCTTACACCTTCTCCTTGAGAATGTAGGTTCTGCCACCTCCTAATGTCACTGGTTCGCTCCATATTGGCCACGCTCTTACTGTTGCTATCCAGGTTTTCTTGTGAACTTTGGACTGCCGACTTATGAAAATGATCAAAAATTACAATTTTTTATTTTGATTTCTTATTATGCGTTGCCTTCAGGACACAATTATCCGCTGGAAGCGGATGTCTGGATACAATACACTGTGGGTGCCTGGTATGGATCATGCTGGAATAGCCACACAGGTTTCTCATCGGGAACTTAATATGTATTTTTATATTTCCGGCGTGCACGTGTTTTTCAAAAATATCAAGAAACCTGTGATGGCTACACATACAACTCCAAACATGTTGAGCTGATCAATTGATTTTAATGTCAGGTTGTTGTGGAAAAGAAACTTATGAGGGAACAGAAATTGACAAGGCATGATCTTGGTCGCGAAAGATTTGTAGATGAAGTGAGTTTATTTGCATTTATTCTTGTTTTACTGCATTTTTGGTAATTTGCTACATCTTGTAGTTTAAGTAGGAGCTCATTTATTCTCTTTTTACACTTGGGAAATGTGGTAAATAGGTCTGGAAATGGAAGAATGAGTATGGGGGCACAATTCTGAAGCAACTTAGATGCTTGGGAGCATCACTTGATTTTCGCGTGAGGTGATCATTTTGGTTATTGTTACATCTTTTTGTGTAGGAAGAGATTTATTACCGGTGCTAATATTTGTTCTCGATGAAACCTTATCACGATAGTGCTTTACCATGGATGAGAGGAGATCAAAGGCTGTGACAGAGGCTTTTGTGAGACTTCATAAGGAGGGTCTCATATATAGGTATACTCATGCTTAAAGGCATCATTATATTAAAATATCTCCTGACCTTTTAAAATTTAGGTTTTCAAAAAATTGTTCTTTTTTTTTTTCTTTTTCTTTCAGGGATGTACGTCTGGTGAACTGGGACTGTGTCTTGAGAACAGCAATATCTGATATTGAGGTTATACAGAGTTCATTCTTTGTTTTTATGTATGAAAAAAATTGTATTGTAAGTTTTAAGCGAGTTCTTTGGTATTTTAGGTGGACTACATTGACATAAAAGAGAGGACACAATTACGTGTTCCTGGATATGAAACTCCCATCGAGTTTGGGGTGCTGACATCATTTGCTTATCCTTTGGAAGAGGGTTTGGGTGAGATTGTTGTGGCAACTACTCGAGTTGAAACTATGCTTGGTGACACTGCCATTGCTGTACATCCGAACGACCCAAGGTACAAGCATCTCCATGGGAAATTTGCTGTTCACCCTTTTAATGGAAGGAAAATTGAGATAGTTTGTGATTCTGTTCTCGTCGATATGAACTTTGGAACCGGTGCTGTTAAGGTAACCCCGGAACATTTTTTGTGCTCAAAATACTTGTATTCATATATATATATATATATATTTTTTTTTTTTTTCAGTTTTTATTCACATGACTATGAATTATTTTGCAGATAACTCCAGCCCATGATCCTAATGATTTTGAGGTTGGAAAGCGCCATCCTTGTATCAAATGCATCAATATCTTCACAGACGATGGGAAAATAAATAGCAATGGTGGTTCAGAATTTGAAGGAATGCCACGTTTCAAAGCACGCGTGGCTGTGACCCAAGCTTTAAAAGAAAAGGTAACTCTTTTTTCTTTACATATAATCAAGTATTGGCTGGTATTTCTTTATAAGGTGAAGTTATTGACATTGTTTATATAATTGTTACTTGTACAGGGACTCTATCGAGGTGATAAAAATAATGAGATGCGTCTCGGCCTTTGTTCAAGAAGCAACGATGTAGTTGAGCCCCTCGTCAAGCCACAGTGGTATGTGAACTGCAAAAGCATGGCACATGAAGCTCTCAATGCAGTCACTGATGGTACAAATCCAATAATGGAGATCATACCCAAACAATATGCTGCTGAATGGCAGAGGTATTTTGGAGACTGATATAATTCTTTGAGGTTTATACCTAATGTGTGCTATATTAATTGACTCCTCGTTTTTTGCCACTCTTAGATAATTATAGAGATTTTTAATTAACAAATTCTTGTTTTATATGACAGGTGGCTTGAGAATATTCGTGATTGGTGCATTTCAAGGCAGCTTTGGTGGGGTCATCGTGTCCCTGCGTGGTATGTAATGTTCGAAGATGATGAGCTGAAGGAGCTCGGTGCCTACAATGCCCAGTGGGTGGTTGCCAGGACTGAGGAGGAGGCTCGGGACGAGGCTAGCAGAATTTTTGGCGGGAAGAAGTTGCAAATTTTCCAAGATCCAGATGTCCTTGACACCTGGTTTTCTTCTGGTCTATTTCCATTATCTGTTTTGGGGTGGCCAGATGATACTGAAGATCTCAAAGCATTTTATCCGACATCTGTGCTCGAAACTGGTCATGATATTCTTTTTTTCTGGGTTGCACGTATGGTGATGTTGGGAATGAAGTTAGGAGGCGACATTCCATTTAGAAAGGTTTGCAGTTTTTCTTATATATAGGATTTAGATCATAGGGGAACAATCCCTAGGTGGGAACATAGGAACCTTTTTTCTTTCTTAGCGATGCACATGACTCATAAATAGCATTACATACTATGTAATGTAGTACGTTCCTAGGTTCCCACCGGGGGAATGGTTTCCATGTGAACCCACCCCTATATATATATAGTGAACAGATTTTATTGGTGTACTAAATTACCACACATTCTTTACGTTTGTTTGTTTATAGGTATTCTTGCATCCAATGATTCGTGATGCTCATGGACGCAAGATGTCCAAGTCCCTTGGAAATGTTATCGATCCCTTAGAAGTCATTCGTGGTGTAACCCTAGAAAATCTTCATAAAAGGCTCGAGGTAGGAAACTTGGATCTTAACGAACTGAAAACTGCAAAAGAGGGGCAGAAGAAGGATTTTCCTAAGGGTATCCCTGAATGTGGTGCTGATGCTTTGCGCTTTGCTCTTGTTTCATATACAGCTCAGGTGAAATGAATACTCCCTATAATCATCTCTTTTCTTTTTCTAAACTTCAAAATTACGAATACTACCCTTGAGCTTATATTCGCCTTGCATTTTTCACTTACCAGTCTGAGGTCATTAAGCATTTTTACAATTACATTCCCAACTTTACTAAACATTACAAATAACCCCAATTTTTTGTCTTGCATTTTACATTTACACCCCTCAATTATTTTAAATATTTCAAACGAGCATACAAAAAGTTGGAGCTATTTGTTATATTTTGAAAAGTCGAGTGGTGTAATTGTAGAATATTTGATGATGTTAGCGAATTCTGTTTGATCAACTAACGGCTGGGCCAAAATGTGAACCAAAGCTCAATTGTGATTTTTATAATTTTAAAAGTTAGCTGGTTCTTATTATTTTAAAGGGTTTGTAATTATGTTGAACCTCGGGTAGTTTTGTAATAATCTTCATGTTTTGTTCTTACAGTCAGACAAAATAAATCTGGACATTCAGAGGGTGGTTGGATATCGACAATGGTGCAATAAGTTGTGGAACGCAGTTCGGTTCGCCATGACTAAACTTGGAGATGACGATTATACCCCTCCTCTGTCATCAGAGATTGATCCAGCTGGCATGCCTTTCAGCTGCCAGTGGATACTCTCTGTTCTGAACAAAGCCATATCGAAAACGGTCGCGTCTTTAGATTCCTACGAGTTTTCCGATGCTGCCACAGCTGTATACTCGTGGTGGCAATTTCAGTTGTGCGATGTGTTCATTGAATTAATTAAGCCGCATTTTGTGGCTGGTCATAATGATGCATCGGCAAGAAGATACGCACAGGATACGTTGTGGCTGTGTTTGGATTACGGGCTACGACTTCTTCATCCTTTCATGCCGTTTGTCACCGAAGAGCTGTGGCAACGTCTACCTTGTAAGAAGGGTTCTGTTAGGAAAGAGTCGATTGTGATATCCGAATACCCATCACATGTGAAGGTAATCCGTACACATATTTTTATTCAAACGTATAATATTTCTTAATACTCGATCAAATTCCACTTTTTGCAGAGCTGGACCAATGATAATGTAGAGTTGGAGATGGACATAATCGAGTCTGTGGTGAAATCACTGAGGTCTCTTCGATCACAGCTGGCACCAAATGAGAGACTTCAGAAGTAAGTTGAAAATTGCCTTTGATCATGTTAAACAAGTGTAAATTGTCTATTAAATAAAAATCTATAATAATAAATGACTACCCTCCATTTCTAGAAACTTGTCCCTGCCTCGTAAAATTAATTAGGAAAATTTATTAAAGTCATAGCAAATGCCCCTCCCCCCATTTGAAGTTAAGTTCATTTAGGTTTTTGTCTTGCTCGATGAATGAATGCCTATCGCTTATTAGTACTCATTTCCTTGTAATCTTTTTTATTATAACAAAGACCTACACTTGTTCAGGCGAGCAGCTATTGTTCGTTCCCGCACGAACGATGCATGTGATGTCATCAAGAGACATGAGCTGGAGATTGCCACTCTTGCCTCGCTATCATCTCTCACTGTATGAAACAACTCGTTCTGTTTTTACCGTTTTAACTTGTTTTCGAAGATTTTTCAAGCTTGTTACAGAGACCAGTCCTATTTATCTTAAAATGTTACTCCACTTTTATTAGGTCTTAAATGAGAATGACGATGTTCCAAGGGGATGTTTGGTGGATGTTGTGACTGAATCTATTTCAGTTTTCCTCCCGCAACAAGGAAACATCAACATTGAAGCCGAAGTCGAAAAGTTGAGGAAGAAAATGGAGGAGACACAAACGTAAGAAACCCACCCCCCACCTCCCAATCCCTCATATTCATGCTTTCTTATGATCGATCGTTCGATCCATCCATCTTTTCTAAAATTGGATCTGTTGCAGGCAATATGACTTATTGACCAAGAAAACAAGTGTTGCTGGGTACCAAGAGAAAGTTCCGGTCCATATCCGTGAGGCAGATGAGACGAAACTTGCATCGTTGCGACAAGAAATCTTGTCGTTCAAGGAAGCAAGCCGGCATCTGGAGCGGGAGGCCTGAATGATACACCCCAAGATATTAGCTTATCATTGAAAATTAACATTATTTAATTAGTAGTAGTAACAGGGTTTCGGGGTTATTTCTTGTATATAAATATGTAAATATGTAAGCATTTGGGCCATTTGGGATATCAAGTTTAATGAAATGAATCGAGTCTTTGGAGTTCACTCTTACTCAAAAAGGCTTATCCCAATTATCAATTATCTATGCATTTTGTGATGGAAAATTGATGGGGCCAGTCACCTCTTTCTATTTTCGCCCCTAAGCCACCACCGTAGCTACAACAGCCAAAATTGGTTGATTGGCTCGAATTCAATGGAGTATACACATGTTATGGACGCCTGATAAAATTGAAATGGGCCGTGAGACTAAAAATTTGATCAGGAAATCAGAGGATCTCTTTATGTAGCAGATCAACGAAATGATATGTGGTTAAGCTTGAATGCATTTTTAAGTTTTAGGGGAAGAACTTGTGTGTGTACTTATAAATATGTCTGTTAAATTTATGAACTTTTATATTCAAAATTATCAACTTTTGCGGGAAAATTGACGAACCTTTGTGTATGAATTCAAATTTATTAATTTTCAGTACAAATTAATAAACATTATATATAAGCTAATAAACTTTGGTATTAGGTGTGTATTGCAAGGTAATATCGATTGTACGATATAAAGGTGCGTGAGCTTGAATTTGTTGCCAACAAAGATTAGGGTAATTTTGGCAGGCCTTTGGCCTAGCAGCTTAGTTGGGTTTAGGGCTGATTCAAGTTGGTTAATAGGCCTGCATTATGAACTTGGTGAAGACTGGGGAGAGTTAATATTGCTTAGTGATTTTAGTTTTTGTTAATTCTTTTCCTTTGATAAGAGAGAGAGAGAGAAACATCCACCTTGAGGATGAGGTGGTTTTAAAGGATTGGGAAATGATATAACTCAAGATATTAATTTATTACGAATATTAGTATTATTTAATTAGCAGTTTTAGGTTTTGGGCTTAATTTTTCTATAAATATGTAAGCTTTTGGTTTAATGAAATGAATTGAATCTTTGGATTCATTTTAGAATTCACCTTTATTCGAAAAGGTTTATACGATACGATCCCGATTCGTATTGCATCACTGTGATGTAAACAATTTAATCCTATTTTATGTCTTTGTATTTTTAGCTTTTTTTTATTTAAAAAAAAAGAAGAAAACTCTAGTACCCTATTATTTATTACTCCAAGCTTGTTTTATTTAAAAAAACAGGCTTGAATTCCGTTTGTTTGAGGTAAATAATGAAATAAATGGTGAGGTTGAATAATTTGTTTATTTTTGTATTGTATCTATTCTTGACAGAAATAAGAGTTGTCTTTTCATTTAAAAAAAAAAAAAGAAACGTTGAACATTCATAAATTGTCAATCAAGGTGCACATGTATTTAAAAAACTGGGGGAAAAAAATTCATATGCGGCCTCTTTATGTTTCTTTCCTTCCTATTCATTTTTGTTCCTGGTCCAACTCTACAGGGTTACAACACTTCATCCAATCCCCCCTAAGATAAGGTCACAACCCTCATTTTTCAATAACTTCAAGGAATATGTAAATGTGTGTCCCTGCATTGTCCATCCAACTGAATCCCTTGGCCACCTTGATGCTAACCAATCTTTGTCCATTTGCTACTTTGACCAAAATAGGATTAGCCTCCTCTACATAGCTACCCAACTTGGTGGCAGTTGATTCTTGGATGAAATTGAGTGTACTTTCAAAATCAATAAGTATCTGTAGCTTGTTGCCTCCACATTGCCCCCAAACTCTCATGGTGGTTATGCCATCCTCTCCAGATGGGGAATTAAGTGACATTTGTATCTCCTCCATAGCATCAGTGGGTGCCTCTAATTCAGGTAAATGTGCATTAGTGACTTGTAGGCAGTCAGACTCTTCTTCCTCAATCATGATCATATAATTTATCCTCTGTTTACACCTATGGCCATAGGTAGATTTTTCATCACAATTGTAGCAGAGGCCCTTCTCCCTCCATGCTGCCATCTCAGCAGATGTTAACTTGTAGGCAGTCAGACTCTTCTTCCTCAGTCATGATCATATAATTTATCCTCTGTTTACACCTATGGCCATAGGTAGATTTTTCATCACAATTGTAGTAGAGGCCCTTCTCCCTCCGTGCTGCCATCTCAGCAGATGTTAACATTTTGACAGGTGTTTTTGGTTGTGTGCCAGCCACTGGTTTGAGAATCTGTGGGTAGGTAGGTTCTGTCTTCTTATTATGGTAAACAGGTGTGAAGGGTTTAGGATTCTATTTCATTTTTCTAGCAATAGCCTCCAGAGTTAAAATTTGTTTCCTGCCCAATTCTATGGTTTGCTGCAAGGTGGTTGGTTCAAACATATTGATAAAGGACTGTAGCTCTTCACTCAACCCACTAATAAAGCTGGCTATGAAGTACTCTTCTGTGTACCTGTTTAGGATCATCATGTATGCTCTCAGTTTTTCAAACCTGTCTACATATTATGCATAAGAGCCAGTCTGTCTGAGTTTGTTAAATTCTGCTATTATTTAGCGTCCTTCAACTCCTCAAACCTAGCAGAAACCACTTCAACCAATTGTTGCCATGTTAAATCAGCATGTGAGGTGTCTAAATTTTGGTACCACTAAGCAGCCTTCCCTTCAAAGTGCAAAGCAGCTAAAATAACCCTCTGATGATCAGGAATGTTAGGTACTAGCTTGAAATAACCCTTACACTTTAAGATCCAGGATCTGGGAGAAGTACCATCAAATCTGGGAAATTCTAGCTTGGGAACAGGGTTGATGATGTTCATATTCTGTGGCTCTGTGATAGCTCTGCCTCTAGATTGGTTATTGGTTCTGAAATTTGTACTTTCACTGCCTGAGCCCAGGTGAGGACCACCCAGGATAGATTCTTTATCTGTTGAGCCTTTTCCTTTGTTCATTTTGAGCAGCTGCAATTGCATGCAGCCAGGATTTGGGTAAGATGGTCATACTTAGTGTTCAGACCTATTAGTTCCTGCAGATTGGAATTAATCACTGATATTTGTTCCTGGAGTTTTAACTCACTGGCTTCCCTCTTCATAGCTCCAGTCTGCAGATTTTGATCGGTTTTTCTTTGTGCTTCTTGCAGGTCTTTGATGCGGGTCCCTTCAGCCATAGCCAAGGATTTGAGGCTCTGATTACCAGTTGTTGTAATTTGATTAAATTTCTGAATGATTGTAAATTGTTTTTGTATTTTTCAGTTTGTAAACTGCTGTAATTAATTTTAATTTAGCTTGGAGAAGAAGAAAGGGATATAGGGATGAAGGAGAGAGAAATATAGAGGAATTAGTTAGGAAGAGAATTATGATTTTGCATTCTGATCATTCCATTCTGTGGTATCCCGTTTTAATAGGGTATTGGGACCACAATTTGTTACAACCAGCCCAATAAGCATGCTAAATGACAAAATAGTTAAATGAATATCTAGACATAGGATTTGGGCTATGTGGACAATTTTAATTATTTGCTGAGCCCATTATCAACTTCCAGCCCAATACCCCCACTGCCCCGGTCCAAGTGCTTCTACCTGACCCGTTATCTGTGCGTTGACCTTATGGACACCGCTAATTTGCCCCTCATCCATTTCGTTCACAACACAGTCCACAACAGAATAGATTACTATTTTTAATTAACTGCTGTGTGCAATTTTTAATTAACTATTGTGTGCAAATTTTCAATTCTCAGCCCCATAAACATAACTTGTGATTTGGTTTGATATAGGCAATTTTTTTCCCTCAACACTTAATTTGTTGCAGTATTTCTTCAATTGTTTTAAAAATAAGATAAAATAATAATAATAATAATAATAATAATAATAATAATAAGAAGAAGAAGAAGAAGAAGAAGAAGAAGAAGTTGAACTTGATATCCCAAAATTAATTATAATATAATACTAACCTAACACTATATATTAGGTCAAGAAAACAGAGTAATAAAAAATAGTAATTAATAAGAATAAAAATTAATACAAAGTTACATGCATCATTATAGAATATCTAATTTTCATATTTTTTGGTAAATTAATTTTTGCTTCTTTATTAGTTTATTTATTGAGTTTTTAATTCAATTGTGCAGTGGTAGATATATATAGATCGAAGTTGAATGTATGATAGACGTAATACACTTGAATATATACAAGTGGTTGAAAGGTTTTTTGAAATTTGCTATGGAGAATAAAACTAAGTATTATTGGCAAATGATTGTGTGTCCTTGTGTTGATTGCAAAAACTTGAGACAGTTTCGGAGTTCAGACCAAGTGAAGAGTCATTTGATACGTCGTGATTTTAAAGAAAGTCATTCACGATGGATATGGCATGTTGAAACTTTACCTTCGAATGATGATGCAACTCACTCGACAGCTCCGTCTACATATATACTAGTGATAGTAATACAAAAAAAGACGAGGATGTTGACAGTGATTGATTAGATGAAATGTTGCATGATATAGGAGGTGATATCAATAATGTTGCTACGTTTCAGAAATTGTCTTTTGATGTTGGAAAACCGTTATACCCTAAATGTAGCATATTTAAAAAGTTATCTTTCATGCTTAATCTATATAACCAAAAGGCAAAGAGTGGATGGAGTGTTACAAGTTTTACAGGGTTACTAGAGCTTCTAAAAGATGCGTTTCTTGATGATAACGGGCTTCCCACTTCAACCCACGAGGCGAAGAAAATGTTGTGCTCGTTTTGTGTCAATATAGAGAGGATACACGTATGTCCAAATGATTGCATATTGTATCGGAATGAACTCAAGAATTTGCGGGAGTGTCTGAAATGCGGGGAATCGCACTATAAAAAAACAGACAATGATGATCATGGGCTTGTAAAATAAAAAAGGACCTCCGACAAAGGTGTTATACTATCTTCCGATTATTCCCAAATTCAAACGTTTGTTTTCAAATGCAAAGGAAGTGAAGAATTTGCAGTGGCATGCTGAATAAAGGAAAAAAGATAGAAAACTAAGACATCCGGTCGATTCTCCGCAATGGAGAAATATTGATAGTAAGTTTTCTGATTTGGTAGTGAGAAGAGAAATCTTCGTCTTAGACTGTGCATGGATGGAATGAACCCCTATGGAAACATGAGCAGTCGTCATAGTAGCAATTTATAATCTTTCTCCTTGGCTATGCATGAAGCGCAAGTACATCATGTTGTATTTGTTGATATCCGAACCTAAACAACCAGGGAATGACATAGACGTGTACTTGAAACCTCTTATTGAAGATTTGAAAAAATTATGGGATGAGGGTGTGACAGTGTTCGATGCTTATACTTAAACAAACTTCACCTTACGAGCCATGATATTTTTACACGATTAATGATTTTCCAGTCTATGGTAACTTGTCAGGTTATGCAAATAAAAAAGGTAAGGCATGCCCCATTTGTGAAGATGATATAAGTAGTATTTGGTTGAAAAACGGTAGAAAGAATGTGTACATGGATACCCGAGCCTTTCTCCTAAGTCAGCATCCTTACCGAAAAAAAAAAGAATATTTTTAATGGGGAAACTTTGAACCGAGTTGCTCGATCCCCATTATCCGGACTTGTAATTTACGATCATGTAAAAGATATTAATGTTGAGTTCGACAAACATTATAAAACTGTCTCAACGAGTGGTTAGAAGAAGAAACTCATATTTTGGGGTCTACCAAACTGGAAAAACTTGTTGGAACTCAAAAAAAAAAAAAAAAAAAAAAAATTAATTTCTTTTATTTCAAAAATATTAAAGTTAAAGTAAATAGTTGCAAATGTTAAAAGTCAAGTCAAAAAAAAAAAAATGAAAACTTTGTTATTTATCAACAATGGCCATATATTAGATCACGATCAAGATCAAGATAATATGGACATATATTCTAAATAATGAATGTATAAGAAACAAAATGGTGATAATAAATATATTGAATACTAACTTAATGTTTATAAAAAAACTTAGGCTGATATTCATCATTTATTTTGCAGCTTTTCAGTATTTTAGCTACAGTCCAATTTTCTTTCTTAATTTTTTCTTTTTTTTTTTTTGTTGGAGAAACAGTCATCTTCTAACTTACAAATTACAATTAGCCCATTTACATTTGTGTCTCCCTTTTTCATTTTTTATTATTTATGCTCACACAAAAAGCGATATTTTATTAAGAAAAAACGTTGGGGTCTGAAGCAAAACGTGAATCTTCTGGATTGGAGGTTTCTGATCAATTCAATCTTTTATTCAACGGGAAACGAAAATTAAAAACATTTAAATCTGTTAACCTAATTGATTATACTTTTCCCCTTTTTCTTGTTTTATTCGCCAATCTTCTACACAATCGCAGACAAAATCTGGGAACTGAGAAACAAAGGTTAATGGAGGGCAGCCCCCCAGCTCTAAATCAGAAACCACCCGAAGCTATGGTGAAATGTTTCAAGCCCCTTTGGCGTGCCTTTCTCATTTTCAACTTCGGTCTTGGCTGTAAGTTGTTCTTCGTTTAATCTTTTTCCTTTTTTTTTTAAATAATTTTTTTTAATGAATTGTTGAAACTCATTTGGAATTAAACTTGGAATAGCTTGGGTTTTGTGCCTATCATCTTAGTATAAATTGACGGCCTTCAATTCTTAACATTATGTTGGTTTATTTAGTGGATTTTGGATGATACTTGCAGAGATTCATCAATTGGTGATAAGCCATTTTATTTTATTTTTATTGAAAGATAACAGGAATATGTTTGATTTCTTTGAGCTCTCTATGTTTTTTATGATAAGATCAATGTGGAATTCGTCTAAATTTCCTAATTTGCAACAACTTTGGGTTTTATGGCTTACTGAAGAAGAATACACCGTTGGAATAGTACATAATAAGTTTGCCTTCCTTTCGTGCCCCTATTTCGTATAATTATTCACAAGGGATATATACAAAACTTCTGGTGTTTGCATTGTGTACGCTGCGTGTCTGTAAATTTGATGTTTTATGCAAGTGGGATTTGTAATTCATGTATCTGTAGTGCTTGAAACAAGAGTTAATGGGATCACGACTGATGTAGGAATTATTAGATTGTCGTTTACGCAAAGTGGGTGAATGTGAGATTTTAGTAGGTGTGAGTGACAGTTCTGTCCTTGATAGTGATTCGGTTCGGGAACGAGTTTGGACTTTTCTTGTGGTATATATGTATGATGGATGATGAGCGTGATTGGCTTACGTCTTACACATTTATCGTTTGTAATTACTTACAATTAAAAAAAAAACTATTGAGGGTGCACTTTTGTAAGGTAAGCAAATGTCAGGTCTCTGTATTTTTAAGTGAGAACTTTTTTTTTTTTTTTTTTTTTTAAATTAGGCTAAACCTTCTGGGTAGTTTCTTTAATTAGCCAAACCTAAAGTGAGGATAAATTAGATCAATGTAAGTATTAATTACATTTACAAATGACAGATAGTTTACTTTGCATTTCCTGTTCAGTGTACCATAGAAAGTTGGAGGTGCAGTTTATTCTCATGAAGACACATTTATTGCTTGGTCATCATTCTTGATTTATGTTGAAAGGTTGTTTATATGCTTTTATTATTTTATTTTATTTTTCAAGGCTGCTTTAAGTTTCTTTTATTGGAACATGGTGGTGGTGCATAAAAAAGTCTTCCCCACTATTATTGATAATACTAAATTGCAAGCTGAAATATTTGTCTGAAAGGACATAATTTTTTCACGAATATGTTGTTATTACAAGTACTTTTTTTTTTTCCACATCTTTATTTTTTCTATTATCGTATGTGCAGCATACATATTTTATCAGGCGAGTAAGAAACCAAGAGGGAAACAGAAAAACGCAGTCCCCGCCGAAGTACCCTCTGCCCCTGCTGCGGTCACTGCTCCGATCGAATCGGAGCCCGTAATCTCTCCTCCCACCACGAGGCCCGTGATAGTGCGACAGCCCGTTCCGGAGGATCAGCAACGTGAGATATTCAAATGGATGCTGGAGGAGAAAAGAAAGGTGAAACCCCAGAGCCGAGAGGATAAGAAGCGTATTGATGAAGAGAAAGCTATTCTTAAAGAATTTATTCGTTCGGAGTCGATCCCGAGGATTTAATGTGTTGTGCATTTCCGTTCGTAGATAAACTTCATATTCTTGTAAACTCTGCAGCATTAATGTCGTTGGGAAACTGGAGATTTAATTGACTCTGGTAGAGAGAATTTTATTCTGTAGATGAGATAGGGAACTGTATAGACTTCAGGCAACAATGCAACATCTCCATCTTCATTAGCTAGCATATGCATTTTTTTTTCCTGTTACTTTAATTATTATTATTTTATATTTTATTTGTGTGTGTGTGTGTTGCGAAGAAAAATGTAAATCTTAGATGAACTCTCTTGCAATGCATGTTTGGAAATAATGTAAATTTGCAGAGTGTTGGTCTTGGGATTAGTAATATTGTATATTATGAATCGTAAATGGGGTTTTAGGTTGATCGGTGACAATTATCCATTGGGGGTGAGTTTGGTTCAGGATATGGATTTTTTTAACCAATCTCGTTTTTGGTAAGAATTACTTGGGCCGATAAACTATCCTTAAATGGGTGTTTAAGGCCTTAGGTATATAGAGATGTTCATCGGTTCTGGTTGAACTGACTAACTGCCGGCCATGAACCGTGGTCAATAGTTCGGTTAGCTGTTGACTATGGTTCACGGTTATAATATCATGGTCAACGGTTTCTAATAACCCTACACCGGGTGAAAACTAAAAATCTGTGCTTAGATCGCCTTGGCCGTTTTTGGTTTTCACAAATTCATGATTGATATAAAAATAGTAATTTAAAAATTGAATATAATTTGTAGTTAGATATATACAAGTGAGTGAGTAAATTGTAAAATTTATAAAAAAATGTGTAATAGTAATTAGTCATTTAATTCTTTTTTTTCTTAAATGAGTTGAAGGGCAAAAGAAACGGGTATCATTAAGAAATTAACCGCGACCATCATTTTTTTCCTCCATCTCTACCTCCATGAGAGGATGGGGAAACCATTTTTTCTATTATTATTTAGTTTGTTCGTTTTCTTTACGTAGCGTTTTCTCCAAAAGTATTTGTATCCCTTAACATATAAGAGCACCCGTATTGGTATTTAATTGAGACATTTAATGACTAGTCATCAATTAAAACCAACGTGGGTATTATCATTTATACAAAAGACATGGATGGCCAACCTCTTCATTCAATGAGCTGAATGCCATCTAAACCCACCAGATGAAAAAAAAGGGTCATTTGGTGGGCAAGGTATTGCATTTGATTTTTTTATTGCCTTTTTTTTGAACAAAACTGCAAACATGAACTCATATAATATATAAGCCGACACTCTTGTTAGGTCGGACTCATGTATTATTCGTTAGTTCAAAATTTTATTATACTGCAAAAATAAATACATTATAATAAAAAATCAATACATCTATTACAAAAACAATTACAGTACAAAAACCAATACATCATAGCACGGTTCAGAAATTTATGAAAAATTAATACTTTAAAATACACAAACCAATACATTATAGTACAAAAATTAATCCATTATAGTATCGGATCAGATGGCCTAACGGGTCATGACCGTTAATCCGACCTAACACAAGTGTTTGCTCACATAATATAATTATTTAAATGTTTAAATGAATGTGAACGCATGTATAAATAAATGATTTATAATAAAGTATTAATATGAAGATGATGTGGAAGAATGATAATGTGGGGTGTTCAAACGAATCAACGAATGAATGCAGATGTCTTAAGTGAAGTACTATCTAGTTTATAAATGGTGTTTCGTTTTGTTTGGTACGTGCTTAAAAACTCCAGTCGCGCTATTATCTAAATATAACATATTTTTTATGAATTTTAATAAAACTTAGAGGTCAATATATAAACTAAATAAAAAAAATATATACTTAACAATAGGGTTTTGAAGAATTTGAGAGGTCGCTATTTCCATGCATACCGTAGATCCGCGCCTCTATATGTAGTGAGAGTTGAGGATTTTATTCTTACGAATAATTCCTTATTTAATTGTTTGCCTTTCTTGATCCCAAAATATATTAGGAAATTAGAATTAGGACTCTAAATTTGTTTCCTAGATTATGTCTAAGATCTTATTTAGTTTTCTAAATTGTGTTTAGAACTTGTTTAACTTGTATACCAAGTTTAGGACTTTAGGAATCTTCTATTTAAGATAAGACAAAGTTAAGAGAAGAGGACACCTTCGATACACTTACACACACGACTTTTCGAGAAGGACGCAGCAACAAGACGACGCATAAGCAAGGGAGAACACAAGCAAGATAGCTACTTGGAGCCACTGTTCAAGATCAACAAGTTTTTCGAAGTTGCGTAACCAACGGAGAAGTTCTTTTTCATCAAGGCGACAAGTATTTAGTATCAAGTTTTTGATATTTTAGTTTTCATATATTACTTCATATTTTTGTATTGATCATGAATAAGAAAGTAATATAGTTTTCGGGTTTGTACACCCAAGTTCACAAGTACTTTTACTTGTGAACTGAATTTAATTTGCTGTGTTCTTAAGTTTTATTTCCACTGCATAATTTTCGTTTAACTCTGGTTGATGTTGGTTTCAGTGTTGGTTAACATTGAAAGAAAAATCACAAACTGATACTTATTTTCAAAACCATACACCTACAAATTTTACAATTGGCATCTAGAGCGGGTTACTTAAACCTTAAGTACTGATCCTTATTTGTTTAGGTGCTATGGATGCTCAAGACAACCCAAGGTCTCCGATCCTCAATGGGGATAACTACTCCATCTGGAAACAAAGGATGCGGTGGCACTTAAAGAGCATTGATGAACGTGCATGGAGAACCGTTCTAATTGGATGTGAAAAGCCATGTATCACTGATGGTGAGGGTGATACCATCGACAAGAAAGAGAAAGATTGGACTGCTGACGAAGTAGCTGCTGCAAACTGGAATTCCAAATGCATCAACACCTTGTGTGGATATGTAGATGCAAGTTACTACAGAGTCATCAAGAATTGCCACTCAGCAAAGGGTGCATGGGATACACTCCAAAGGGTGTGTGAAGGGACCCAGAGCGTAAAGAGATCAAGGCTCAGAATGCTGATGTCCACCTTCGAGACAATGAGAATGGACGAAAAGGAGTCTATCATGGAATACGCCATGAGACTCTCAGATGTTACAAACGAGTGTAGAGAGCTTGGTGAATCAATAACGAACTCGCATCTTGTGGGAAAACTACTGAGATCCATCACAAAGAAATTCACCATAAAAGTGGTTGCCATAGAAGAATCCAAAGATGTTGATGACATAGAGTTTAATACCTTAGTTGGATCTCTCAAGCAATATGAGATGGAACACCTCGGTTCCAACTCAAAATAGAAGAATGTTGCTCTCTCCTCCGATGCTAACTTAGACTTTGATGAAGATGATGAAGAGTTTGATATGAATGGAATTCTGAAAAAGATGGAATCCAATACTCTGGAGGAAGACGAACTGTTCTTTGTGACCCAACGTTGGAAATTATCCCAGATCTGGACGCACTCTTCCCAGATCGCAGTCCTCACTATCAATATCCAATGCATTTAGCTCCCCGAAACCGCTCAGTGAAATCCAATGTTATGAATGTAAAGGTTGGGGACACTACAAGAACGAGTGTGCTAACACTCTCTGGAAAAAGAGCATGGTTGCCACAGACTTCACTGAGGATGTTAATGATTCCGACTCGCCTGAACCGGTTCCATCCCTATTTTCTAATGTTGTGTGGGACGACGACGTCCATGTTGGTATCCTTGAAACCAACATCGTGTGCCTGAATGCAGAGACTATCTTGAAGAATACGAGCAGTTGAGTATTGAGTATAAGCAAATATTTGTTAGTTGGGAAAAACAGGTACTCAAGGTCAAGGATCTCATGAAAGAAGTTGAAAAACTAACCAAGGAAAAAAGTGATCAACTTAATATAATTGTCCGATTGAAGTCATCCCTCACCAAAAAGGATGATGAGTTAGAACGAGTAAAGACCGAGTTGAAGAAGGTTCAAGAAACCCTCACAAACCTCAACAAGGGCAAGGCCAAACTGGATGTAATTCTGGAATTGAGTATCCTGGATTGTTCAAAATACGGGATTGGATACAAACCTGTTCAAAAGCCAGATGCAAGTCAAAAGATGAAGTCGACCAAACGCCACAAAAGGAAAAGAAGACAATATGTGTGCCATCACTGTGGTGAACCTGGGCACATTCGACCATACTGCTGGAACTTTATTGGGAAACAAAATCAATTTAAAAGGTTGAAACTGTCTGTTGTGTTCCTTGTTGGTTTTCGTGATGGTTTCTATGTACCCAACACCAAAACTAACACCAGAGTCAAGCAGGTCTGGGTCAAAAAGAACGATATCAAATGCAACATGATCTATTCCTCTCTGAAGTCTCACATCCCTGGAGCCTAGTACTTCGATAGTGGATGCTCTAAGCACATGACCGGTTCGGAAGATCTCCTCTCGAATATTGTCGAAGTTCATGGAGGAAAGGTGAAGTATGGTGGAGGTGCAAATGGCCAAATCATTGGACAAGGAACTCTTCATGTACCTGGTATTGCAAAGCTTGAGAAAGTGTTACTGGTTAAAGGTTTAACTGCGAACTTGATAAGAGTCATGTGCGATGGTGGTTTTAATGTCAAATTTACTCATGAAAAGTGTGAAGTTTATGACGAGGGCAATACATGTATTCTTACTGGTCAGAGGACATCAGACAACTGCTACCAAATCGAAGATGCAGGTGTTAAAATTGAAGAAATTGGTGATGTTGGTTTCGATGACGGTTTTGGGAACTCAACATCAAACCCAACATCGACTCCAGCTGATCCAAAATCAGACTCATATTCAGATAAGATGTTTGCTCCAGTCACTTGTATTGAATCTATGGTAAGTGAGTTTATTACGAAAATGTCTGTTACATTCGAGATGAGCATGGAAGGTAATCTCTCTCACTTTCTTGGTTTGCAAATTAAACAACTGGATGATGGTATTTTTCTTTCTGAGTCCAAATATGATAAGAATCTTATATCTTGGTATAGCAAAAAATAGAATTGCATTTCTCTTTCTACAGCTAAAGCCGAGTATATTGCAGTTGGAAGTGCTTATACACAGTTATTGTGGATGAACTAAATGATAGAGGACTACGGTCTACATAGAAGAACATTGACTGTACTCTGTGATAATTCCAGTGCCATTGATATCTCGAGAAATCCGGTCCAGCTTTCTCGAATCAAACACATTGACATAAGGTACCACTTTATTCGAGACTTGGTTGAGAGGAAGATAGTTAGCCTTGAGCATATAGGAACAGACAATCAGCTTGCTGATATCTTCACAAAGACATTAGATTTAGAGACCTTCTCTCATTTGAGAAGAGATCTCGGTATGTGCATTGTGTAAGCCAATGTGGGTTTTGATGTTGTGACACACCATACCAACATCAGTCACAACATCTGTATATTTTTGCATGCATTTTTATTTTTCTTTTCATACATAATTCAAATGCATTGAGTCTGGTTGAAAGTGTGATAGGGTCTTGTATTGTAATAAAAGTGATAACAAAAAGACTAACCTCTTCAATTAGGTGATTGTGGAGCTTGCCCGCAGAAACTGGTTTTCTCCCAGGTCCAAAAACAAGAGGTGTTAACAGCAATTGTTGAATATAGCTAATTTATCTTCAAATCTCTAAAAAGATGAAGAAAATCTGGATACAAATTGATCAAATCTTTAAATTTCACCTTCTTGAGTGATTCTTACGTAGTCATTAACTTGGGTTAAGGGGTAAGTTTCCACTGACTTCGCCTGAGGCAATGTTGGTTATAATGTTATCAGTAATAAAAAGCAACACTGATCGAGTCACTAAAATCGTAATGTGAATTATTTTAATCTTTTTAGGTCATGAATTTTAGGCACCCAATAGGAGATTCATACTTTGGAAAGATGTCTTCTTTCTGTGCGTTCTGTTGTTTGTATTCGTGTCTATCTTGAATTCTCTTAATCTTGTTTTGAATCTTGCTAACCGCGTGTTTCAGTGGAGTTGTAATCGGACTGTTGGACAGGTAATAAAGATATTGATTTGGTGAGTGAAAAATTACTTTGCAAAGGTTTTGTTCAACTATGGTGATGGTTTATAAAAATCTAGCTCTATCTCGATTTTAATTTGTAGTTGAGATTTGTGATTTTTATTCTCCAAATAAGAGATAGTGGGCTATTTAAGCATAGAGATCGTGTGTCTTATTTTGAGAAAGAGTGGGGGAGTTATTTTTTAACTTTACTTTGTTCATCCCCTTATTTTATATATTGCTTACGACTTTCCCATATTGACAAAGTTAAGGTTTTTAGTTTTTCTTTCTCCAAATTTTACTACCTACGACACTCAGTTTATTGTTTTCAGTTGTTTTCAATCTGTCGAAAAATATCGAATTCACCATCACCCAACAAAGCTACGGAAACATACTGTGCATCTAGCTAATCAGAAGATTCCACCTAAAGAGAGAAAAGAAGAAGTCCAAAGCTGCCATGTCAGCCTATGTTGGTTCTGGTGTTGTGTCATCGAAATTAACATCCCCTGTAGACAATCCTGCATCTTCTCCAAGCTTCCATCTGCCAGTGCACCGATGTCAAAACTTTCCTCTGAACACTTTGCTAGCTCTAATGAGGTTCCGTCTCAAGCCGTCGAGATTGAAGACATGGACCCAATCTCCACGAGGTTCTTGACGAGTGAAGCTGAAGAGCTGCTCTTGGAATTTTAAAATCGAGGAATGATTGCTGACCGCCAAATCCCCGTTGATGTTTTCGTGAAGCAGAATCTGATTGCCTTCTTTAGGCAACTAGGAGCCTCTTCGAGCTGGTGTCATGTCTGATGTTGGTTCTGGTATTCCCAACATCAGTACCAACATGGTTCAATTTTATGATCCGTTTGTCCGAGCCCAGTTTACTTTGCTTGATAATCAGATTGACTAGTTGCAGGCGCTTCGGGACTCGTTTGTTGAGGTCCTTTTTCTTTCAAAACAAAAAGGGGGAGATGAATGTACAAGACGCTGCTGTGAATGTGATTCATTTTTGTGTGTTTTAATCAATGGTTACTTCATTTAGGGAGAGTTTCTAATTTAGGGGGAGTTTTTAGTCTTTTGTTCATTTACACCCGTCTTGGGTATTTTGTTCAGAAAGGCAAAAGGGGGAGATTGTTGAGAATTTTATTCTTGGAAATAGTTCCTTATTTAGTTGTTTGCCTTTCTTGGGCCCAAAATATATTAGGGAATTAGAATTAGGAATCTAGATTTGTTTCCTAGATTATGTCTAATATTTTATTTAGTTTCTCAAATTGTATTTATGACTTGTTTAACTTATCTATCAAGTTTACGACTCTACGGTTCTTCTATTTTAGACAAGATAAAGTCAAGAGAAGAGGGCACCTTCGATACACTTACATACACGACTTTTCGAAAAGGACGCAGCAACAAGACGACGCACAAGCAAGGGAGAACACAAGCAAGATAGCTACTTGGAGCCACTGTTCGAGATCAACAAGTTCTTCGAAGTTGCGTAACCAAAGGAGAAGATATTTTCATCAAGGTAACAAGTATTTAGTATCAAGTTCTTGATATTTTAGTTTTCATATATTACTTCATATTTTTGTATTGATCATGAACAAGAAAGTAATATAGTTTTCGGGTTTGTACACTCAAGTTCACAAGTACTTTTACTTGTGAACTGAATTTAATATACTGTGTTCTTAAGTTTTATTTCCGCTGCATAATTTTCATTTAACTCTGGTTGATGTTGGTTAACATTGAAAGCAACATCACAAACTGATACTTATTTTCAAAACCATAGACCTACAAATTTACAGTGAGATCTATTTCACTACAAAAAAATTAGGATATGCTG
>BMAC01000672.1:495455-525579 GCA_014905375.1 Phtheirospermum japonicum
TTCGCAACAATTCCCGTTCGTGGCTAAGGTGCTGGGTTCGTGACAAGCCCGAGGATTCTACGCCGTTTAATTCGGAGTGATTTGTGGTTCGTCATCACCACTCGTTGAACCTAGTTCGACGACTAGTAACTTCTGAACTCGTATTCTTAATCATTCTTAGAGTAGTTTGGTTTGATTTTGATCATGAACAATTGATGATTTGATTAGATAATGTCTTGTTAGATAGATGTTCAAGTGTTGGAGATTTGGAATAAGAACTTTGAGTCTTTGGGAATTATGTTATTATATTTGATATTGTTAGTACTAAGGTGAACGATTACTTTGTATATTCTGAGTATTAGCTTATTGAAGGGTGAATTTTATGTATTTACGTTTGTTATCCGTTGGTGTTATTCTATATGTTGAATCATTAGGATTGTTATAGCTGAAGCGTTTTCATGTTTATGGTAGTTTGTCTATTTAGGAAAAGCTCTTGCTCGGTTAAATACCTTTTCGCTATTTTAATCTCTTGTTGAGAGGTTGACACCCTCGAGACAAGTAGTTCTCATTTTACTTAGCAAAACTGAATCTTTTCAAAAACCCCATTTGACCGTGTGTTTTTAGATAGAATTGTGATATTAGTGTAATAAACATCGTTAAATCCGATTCCCATTCCTCGAGAGATTGACCCGAGTTGACTCATTAGTCTACAAGTGACCCCATTCTCTTGCGGGCAAACTGAACCCTTTCAAACGTAGACGCGTACTTGTTAACCGGAATTTAATTTTGAAAGGAATACAAAAGTTCGGCTCACTGCTCTTGGTACATTACGCGCCTCGTCTCCAGCTCCTTTACATAAATATTAAAATCTAGGCGTATAATGTTTGCATGTGCGTGTCGGTGTGTGTGAACGTGGCTTTCTAATTTTTATTTTTCTTGGTTGGTGTTGAAATGATTTTTTGTTGGTTTCACGGTGGCCGAAGAATTGAATGTGTGATTTAGTGAAAAGTGGTTGTGGAGGAAGCAACAGATGTGTAGATTTTAATATGGCGGGGCCACCGTTGCAGTTGATGCAAAAGCTGAATGAATACAAGCTCTTCAAAATGGCTTTCATCGTGACTGGAATTATGTCCACCCTTCTTATATACGGAGTATTATAGGTAAAGTTTATTCCAATCATTGGTTGTTTATATAAATGATCATACAACCATGCATGTTTCATACATGCATGGAAATGCACCCAACACATCTAAACGGATCACAGCCACTCCTTCCAGTGCAGATATGGATAAGAAAATCATGGTGCTAAAGGTCAAGAAAGCAGCAGTTCATAAGCAAAATCATACATTTTCTGATTCAAGGAAAGGTAATACAAGACATGCCTTTTTAGGAAGATGACAACTTCCTTAAATAAGGCTGCAGCTCATAGACCCAGCTCAAGACCCTAGACACGTGTAAGGCTACAAGAGCCTAACCTAAACCTAGTAAACGGCAGGTTACATATAACAGAATATCCTGGCCATTCCTTTGACACCGTTTGACAGCTATAACCCTAGATACAAGACAAGAATGCAAGCTAGACAATATTGCTGATCATGATGAACTGTTGCCAATGCATGGCTGTATACTTCAACAGCCTCCCTCAATCTGAACCTGGAGAAGGAGAAACATTAAGTTTTGATCTGAATCAGATGAAGGATTGATCTGGTAAGGGTTTGGTAAGTGTATCTGCTATCTGATCCACAAAAGGAACATGTTGAACTCTGAACACTCCTTGATTTACTTTGTCTCTTACAAAGTATAGATCCAACTCAATATGTTTGGCCTTTGAATGAAGATCTGGATTGGCTGCAAGGGCTTCAGCACCAATGTTGTCTTAACATATAACAGATGTAGATTTTAAAGGAAACTGAAGTTCTTTGAGCAAGTATCTGATCCAAATAATATCAGTGGAGCAGTGAGCTAGACTTCTAAATTCTGCTTCTGTACTTGATCTGGAAATGGATTGCTGCTTCTTAGAACACCAAGTCACAAGATTATTACCTAAGTAAACACAAAAACCAGATAATTCACCGACACGTCAGAATTCTTCAGATTTTCGGTCTCTTGCCAAATGATCTATGTCAGTGGCGCAATCTGAATCAAAATAGGCAGTGATATCTAGTTGAGTAGACTGTGAGAAGGTGAGTCCATATGTGTGAGTTACTGCAAGGTATCTCATTACTCTTTTCAATGATTTCCAATGAGGCTCAAGAGAATTTTACATATACTGGCCTAACTTGTTCACACTGAAGGTGATCTCAGGTCTTGTAATGGTTATGTATTGTAAAGCTCCAATTATACTCCTGTATGTAGTGGAATTTACATTGTTTTTGCCAATGTATTTCGAGAGTCTAACTTTGGATCCCATAGGTGTGTCTATCCCCTTGGCATTTCCCATACCAAATTTCTGCAACAAACTTTGGATAAACTGACATTGAGACAGATGCAGTTGATTTGTACCACTATGCTTGACTTCAATTCCCAAAAAATGGTGCAAGGCTTCTAAGCCTTTAAGAGAAAATTTCTGATTTAAACCATGGATCCGATCATTGATTTCCGTGTCAGCATTCCCTGTAATTATGATGTCATCCACATACACTAGAACTAAAATATAATTCTGTCCTTTGATCCTGTAGAACAATGAAGGATCAACTTTTGATCCTTAAAATTGTAGGTTGAGAAGTTTCTTCCTAAGCTTGTAGTACCAGGCTCTTGGATCCTGTTTCAACCCATAGATGGCTTTTCTGAGTTTGTAAACAAGATTTGGGTTATCTTGGCTTTCAAAACCTGAAGGTTGCTGCATATAGATATCTTGTTCCTAGTCTCCATTAAGGAATGCATTGTTAACATCTAGCTGCCTTATAGTCCAGTTTGAAGTTACAGCAAGAGTTAGAACAATCCTGATAGTGATTGGCTTGATAACAGGGCTAAAGGTTTCTTGATAGTCAATGCTAGGATTCTGAGTGTAGCCCTTAGCCACTAACCTGGCTTTGTATCTTGCAAGTGAGCCATCAGAGTTCCTCTTGATCTTATAAATCCATTTACACCCTATGATAGGCTTGTTTGAAGGTCTAGGAACCAAAATCTAGGTTTTATTTTCCATAAGTGAAGAGTATTCAGCCTGCATAGCCTCCCTCCAGTTTTTTAATTCAAAGGCCTCTCTCTCAGAAGCTGGTCAGTTTCTGATCTGATTGACACAAGAGCTTTAGGCTTAAAGACTCCTACTCTAGACCTTGTAATCATGTGATGTTTTGGCTTTGTAGAAGGTGTGGATGAGTGTCTGTTGTTATCAATTTGGAGATCAACAACAAGAGGGATGGTGCTTGCACTTGACAGTGGAGAACTTGTTCTAGAGGAGTGATGAGTGGATGAAGAATGATCCTGAGATGATGAATTTTGATTTGTAGAGTGTGACACAGCATGCTTTGAGATAGTGATTATGGGAGGAGCAGGTAAATTGGAGACTTCAGAGTTTGTAGAAGGAGTTTTTGTTGGGATTTTTGTGAGGTGAGGAAAAAAAGTTTCTTCAAAGAGAATATGTCTAGTGATGATCATTTTTCCTGAAGGTAAGAGAGCTTTGTATCCTTTGTAATTATTACAATATCCAATGAAAGTAGAGGTTAAGGACCTGAATTGAAGCTTATGCTTGTTCAATGGTCTGATGTATGGATAACACAGACAACCAAATACCTTAAGGTGATTATAGTCTGGTGGAGAGTCAAACAAACACTGATAAGGAGGTTTATCTTTTAGCACTTTGGTAGGTGGTCTATTGATCAGATAAACAACTGTTATGAAAGCATCAACCCAAAAGTAGTGTGGAACACCTGATTGAGCTAGGAGAGCTAAAGCCATTTCAACAATATGTCTGTGCTTCCTTTCAGCAAGTCCATTCTGTTGTGGGGTATATGGACAAGAAATTCTGTGTTTGATCCCTTGTTGCTGAAGCAGGGGAGTGAAGGTTAGGAATTCCGTCCCACCATCACTCTGAAGTGTTTTGATCATAGTCTTGAATTGATTCTCCACTAGCTTACTGAACTGAATGAAGGCAGAAAGAGCCTCACCTTTTGTTTTCAAAAAATAAATCCAAGCGTATCTTGTATACTGATCAACAAAGCTAATGTAATATCTATGACGAGAGTAGGTATTCACAGGTGAAGGTCCCCAGAGGTCACTATGAACAAGCTCAAATGCATGAGTATATGTAGGATGAGATTCAGGAAAAGGCAACTTATGTATTTTGGACTTGCAACAAGCATCACACAAAGGTAGTCTGTTATTATCATCAAAAGACAGATTACAGTGCTTAAGAACATTACCAACAACTTCAATAGTAGGGTGCCCTAATCTCTGATGCCAAACATACATGTTTGGTCTTTTTTGAAAAACAGAAACATTAACAGAAGTTGATTCAAACTCAACTTATTTGCATCACTAACTTTATTGAAATTAACAGAAAAACCAGCTGCTTGAATTTTCTTCTCTTGATTTCCCTTGGTCTTGAGTTCAAACTGATATAAACGATCCTTAAGTTTCCCTTGAAAAAGAGTTACCCCCGTAGCTTGATCCTTAACAACACAAAATGTGGGATGAAACTCAAAAAACATAGCATTATCTTGATCAAATTGAGACACACTCATAAGATTTTTTGTGATGGAAGGGACAAGTAAAAGATTCTTGAGCAGAAAAATAGAAGTACACTGAGGAGATTTGAGTTTAGTATTACCAATGTGTGTAATGTACATACCTGTTCCATTCCCCATATGTAGCTTGTTTGAACCATGATATTCAGAGATGGTGTTGAGGTTGGACATGTCATAGGTTACATGATTTGTAGCACCTGAGTCTGGAAACCAATTCAAGGTGTCTGAGGTAACAGATATTGCATCTTGACCCTGAGAGGCAACCATTGCAGTAGGATTGTAATTTCTGTTATTGAACTGTCTTGTATTCTGACCTTGATTAGCTGAATTTGGAACAAAGTTCAAGTCCCCCCTGTAGTAACACTTTTGAGCTGTATGATATGTATAATGACAAATCTGACAAGCAATTTTGTTGAAATTATTTCTACCTCTGCCTCTTCCTCTATATTGCCTTCCTGCACCTCTAGAATAGTTAGCTCTGCCTCTAGGATTCTGATAAGAGCTATAGCTTTCCCTCTTCTGTCCATGAACAGCAAGACTAGCAGCAAAGGGTGCTATTGTCATCAATCATAGCTGGATTAACAGCTTTAATCCTGTTTTCAAAACTCAACAAGAGTGCATTGACTTGATTCACTGTGCAAAACTCAGGCCTTGATGTAACAGACACAACAACAGAATCGTACTCACTACCAAGGCCAGAGAGTATGTGCATAACTTGATCTGATTCAGAGACCTTTTGACCAGTAGAAGCTAAGGCATCACAACACAATTTGACCTTATTAAGATACTCTCTTATGAAAATATTACCTTTTTTCACTGTGGATAGCTGCAGCTTATATTGCATCTGCCTAGTTAGGGCTTGACTGGAGTAATTCATCTCCAATGCATTCCACATCTGGTGAGAGGTGTCCAATCCAACCATGAGTGCTAACAAGCTTTCTAAGAGTGAAGATAATAGCCATGAGGCTAGCAACGGATCTTGTCTTTAATAGGCAAGAAATTCAGGATTCAGCTTTAGCACATCAGGATTTTCTGTGCTTGTGATGATTTTTTGTGGGATAATGACAGATCCATTCAAGTATTCTTCAAGGCCATAGCCTCGGACATTTGTGAGAATCTGTTGTTTCCAAATGAGGTAATTTGAATATGAGAGTTTGGTGGTAAGGAGCTGAGATTGAGGTTGCACAACTTGTAAGTTTGAGTTCGTATTAATGAGGATAGGGTTTGAGGATGTGGCTGTGGATGATTCAGCCATGTTGGAACATGACACGGTTTAATAAATGCAAAAGATGACAATAGCACCAGAGACAGGTTCAGGGACCTGTTCTGATACCATGCTAAAGGTCAAGAAAGCAGCAGTTCATAAGCAAAACCATACATTTTCTGATTCAAGGAAAGGTAATACGAGACCATGACTTTTTAGGAAGATGACAACTTTCTTAAATAAGGCTGCAGCTCATAGACTCAGCTTAAGACCCTAGACACGTGTAAGGCTACAAGAGCCTAACATAAACCTAGTAAACGGCAGGTTACATATAACAGAATATCCTGGCCCTTCCTTTGACACCGTTTGACAAATATAACCCTAGCTACAAGACAAGAATGCAAGCTGGACAATATTGCTGATCATGATGAACTGTTGCCAATGCATGGACATACATGGCTGTATACTTCAAAACATGGCCACACAATTATGTAAACGTTGTAACCCTAATGAAAAATTTAGCAGCGGCTAAGTTTGTCTACTAGCATGTTGCAGCTGGCTTTGTACGAACCATTCTCATTCCTACGCGTGTATAGGCTCATTAGGTCCTAGGTTAACCTTTTGTGGCTATAAAGAAGCCTTAACTTTGTATTATTAATTTATCAATCGAAGAAAGTTTATTTTTCCATTTATGCACAGACAGCTTTTATAATAACCAATAAATGTTCCTTAGCCTTATGCTTCTTTTATAATCTGAACTGTTTTATAGGTGCGACTCATAAAATAAATCACAAAAACTACAGTGGTGGAACAAGGATTTTTTTTCGAGAAGAAGATCAAAATGAGATTTTATTTTGTAGTAGATAGTAAATTTGGTAAGTGATAAATTGAAGACTAATTATAATTTCAATAAAAGCTTCATTTGGATTGACAAATTCGAATCTCAGCCGGTTCATATTAAGTATCATTTTAGAAGTTCAATTTTACTTCAAATTAATTGTTGTTTTAGGACTTTTTACCCATTTTTTCCAATTTTCATTTAAATAAACAAAATAAATTTATGATAGTAAGATAATTATTTGTAAAGAAGTAAGAGATTTTTATTAGGAATATTATTAATTAATTAAGGATGTATTAGTCAAATTTACATGCTTCTTAATTCTACACATAAATTCTAAAATGATATTTAATAAAAAACTGAGGGAATAATAATAAAATCAAACTATACAATGGATTTCAAATCCGTCATATCCAAATCCTTTTAATCTGTGGAGAATAAAACCATTATATAAAGGACGACAACATATTTCCGGTCTAACTTCCTTCAATAACCATCAGCAAGCTGAAATACATTTTCAGAAAGTACTTTAATTTTACTGTAATATGCATAAGTTCCTTTAGAACATCGACTAATAAAAAAAAAACTAAACATGATAGTAGTAAACAACTATTATTGTTGGATTCGAAGAATGTTTAATTCTCCTTGATGATACCATTTGTGGATATTATCTTACTACGACTACTTATCCTGGGTGAGACTTTTCCAATATTTCCGAGGCCTCGAGTAAAATAAAATTGCTTGCAGTAGTTCCTCTAAATTAAAACTAGCAATAGTTTTGTATGTTTAAGTGCTTTAACTTATTTTTGCTTAAACTCTTGTAGCGTTGCTCCGGAAGATCAGTTGCTCGATCTCGAAATGACATTCGACTTGTAATGATGTTTGTTCCCACCATATTGGCTACAATGTGGTGTGCATGTTAATTGATTAAATCGAGTGACAACTGTAACACTTATTTCATTCGGTAGTAAGTAATGAAATCAATATGTTCTATTTTCATTTTACTTAGTCTTTGACTAAAATTTAATAGTACTTTATTGTATTTTGATCGATGATGTAATTGCTTTTTTTAATTTTTTGAATTATGGGTAATGATTTTTTTTAATGATGATATTTAGTTTGTAAATATCTTGCTTTTATTGAATTTCGGTGGCTAATTAAAATTTTATTTATTTGCATGCTCACTGTATAGTGTTGAATTTTTTTTGTGTATTTATTGACATCTGTTTCATTTCATTTTTAATATTTTTACTACTTTCTAGAACGGGTTTTGATAAACCCATTATAGAAAGTAAAATATCTAGAAGGGGTTTAAGAAAACCCGATCCAGAAATCACAATATCTAGAAAGGATTTTGGAAGTCCGTTTCAAAATCCTTTCTAGATATTGTACTTTTTAGAATGAGTTTTGAAAATCCGTTGTACATATTGTACTTTTTAGAATGAGATTAAGAAACCCGTTCTAAAAATCACAATAATCTAGAACTAGTTTTGAAAACCCGTCTTAAATATCGTAATTTTTAGAATCGATTTTAAAAGTCATTCTAAAAACTCTCTTTCTAAAACGTTCAATTAGGAACAGATCCAAAATAGTACTTTATGGAACGAGTACTTTGTTGTTTTAGAAAGCCGAGCATTCAAAAGCGGGTGAAAAACTTGTTTTAGATAATCCAACTTTATAGAACAACTCGATTGAGAACGCTACAAGTAACATCGTAGATTAGGAGAAAAAGGCGTTATACGTTGTCGTTTCTGCACTAAAGGTAGTCTTCCGAAAAACACTCATATATAGTATATCATTTATCAATTTTATCTACTTGATAAAGGATGATTTCTTATCTAATCACACTTAAAACGGACTCAATATGTGTCAAATATATTTTTTTTTTCTCTATTGCAATTTCTTGTTGCACAAATATTACAATAATAATCAAAACAAAATGAACCCAAAAATAAAAATGAAATTATTATTACCTCATCAATGAAAATCAAAATTTTGGCTTATGAAAATCCTAATGATAATAAGTCCATCAAGACTATAAGCGCCAGAGCTGCGAGTTTAATGGGAAGTAAGAAACTGGAATCGGAGCACGGGACGATGGGTCCCTTTCTCTATTCTTCGGCTTATTATTATTAGATTTCTGCGCGTTTGCATCAGATACGCGCGAAGACGAAGAAACAAAGTAACAAAAGAAACTTGGCAAGAAAGCCATTTTTTAATAGTTTAATTTGGCTAAGTGGGATATGATTAATTAATAAATAGGGACTCTGATGACATCAAGAATGTTTTTTTTCCTTCTTAACTGCTGATTTAAAAGATTAGAATGAGTGGATGATTTGTGTAAGAGCTATTTATAACGAAAAGTTTAATAGAGATATTTACATCAGTTTTGGTCTTCGTTGTCGTGTCACTCTGAGATGGTTCAATGTGTCTTCTTCGGATTTTGAAACCTTCTGGTGCTTTTGACTCAGTTTTTTCAGCTCTATTTTAGTAGGGTCAAAATATGTGGTGGGCATTCTTACAAGTTACTACTTGATATTGCCCACTCCATTAATTAGCATAATGCTCAAACCTTGGATGTGTTGGAAACTATTATTAGATGGGCGTTTGTACGAATTGTTCTTTCAATTTATGCTTGAAGATTTTGAATATAATTTTTTTTTTTGGTCAAATGTCTTGAGCGTTGAAATGCTGTTTAATTAAAATCATAAATCGTTTTATTTTAAAGATAATTATTATTAACCGTGAATATTGAACAATAATTTCAATTAAGTCCATAAACAGATGTAGACAACATCAATTTTTAAAGAAGCACTATCGTGTCATGAATTGTAAGCCTTCTAGGCCTGGAAAGCTTATCAAGTTCATCCCAACAAAAGATGGACATCCTAGCGAATTAATTAATTAGTTTCCATAATTTAAAATTAAGCAAAAGCACATAAACATACATTCTCATATAGCAACGATGACAAATGATCAAACCTATATCTCTATTGATTGAATTACATATGTTGCTAAGACTTGGGTTTTCATATTATTACAATTTGTTCTTCTTCCACGAAGTCGCATGAACGCTCGACAAATGGGTTAATTAAGCAACCAAAATAAATAAATAAATAAATAAATATATCAAACAAAAACAAAACAAACAATCAATCAATCTGATACTTATATTTTACAACCCCCATTATTAATGAATTATCAAAATTTCTGGCTTGCAAAATCAAACATCATAGCAAGACGTACCACATAGCTAGACAACTCTTAACTACAAAAGAGTTGGAATTAAGATTAATGTCTAGCAAGAACTATAAGCGCGAGAGCTGCAAGTTGATCGGAAAATAGGAAAACGGAATTGGGGCACGTGGACGAGATGACTTCTTATCTTTGTTCTTCAATTTATTATCGGAATTTGGTGCGCTTGAATCATATACACGTGAAGACGAAGAAACAAAACGATTAATGAAAGTTGACAAAAATTTCATGTTTTTATGTTACTAAGAATGTTTTTTTTTTTTTAAGTTTTAAATTTGAGAAGAATAGGATTGAGTGACTGGTTGTGTTAAGAGCTTATTTATAGTGAAGATCATAGAGATATTTTCAGTTTCAAGCGGTGAACTTATTGAGCAAGAAAAGGAACTTATTGGCACTTGAAATTTTCAAAATAGTTTGGTCGAAAAGGAAAGGGTTGGGATTCGTTGTTATCGTCACTTTTTGGTTTCCTTGTGTGTCACTGAATTAATTGGTCAATGTGCATTTCCTAAATCTCGTGTTTTGACCGAGTGTTTTTATCGGCAAATTTGCAAAATAAACCAGTAATTTAGGATTGAATTAATATCATCAAAACAATTTTAATGAGTAATTATAATGTTTTTGAAAAATTTCATTTTTGGTAGACTATGTTGATCACTTTCCAAAAAAGATACGTGATGTTGGTCATCATCAAACGTCTTCTATTAAGTTGGTCAATTCATCAAAAAAGGTACAAAAAAGCCCAATCAGTTTTTTTTGCCGTGATTCAATAATTTCTTATCATTTTTCTTTTAATTTTAAATATTAAATTGAAAAAAAACTGGGAAATTTTTTATTTTTGGTACACTATGTTTGCCATATTTCAGAAAATGTACGTTAAATTAGCCAATTCATCAAAAAAGGTCCGAAAAAGCTTTGATTAGATATTTTTTTCCTAAAGTGGTATAATTATATATTTTCTTATCAATTTTCTATAATTATACAAAATAAATTAAAGATGAAAATGTATTTTGCTCTCTCTTTTCTTTTTATGTTTTTCTTTTCTCTTTCCGTTAATTTAATTAATAAAATTATAATTAATAAGAATTAATATAAATTATTTATAAATATAAAAATATAATACAAATATTAAAAAATATATAATAAATATAGAGAGTTCAAAATTCATTTATAACAGATTTTCTCATATATATTTTTATATATGTTTTATTATTTTTTTAAGATTCATTTTATATTCTTATATTTATCTGCGAATTTATTAATTTTGTATTAATTGGCCAATCGGACTTTTTTGTACCTTTTTTGATGAATTGGCCAACTTAATGGACGTTGTTTGATTATGGCCAACATCACGTATCTTTTCTGACAAGTGGCCAATATACTGTACCAAAAATGAAAATTTCCCATATTTAGTAATATTAAGTTAACTTCTTTTTAAATTAATTGGGCAATTTTGCAAATTTGATATGGTCAAAGTAGGCCACATGCGTGTAGCTCATGTGATATGTTAGGCTAAAATTGACAATTAATTCATTAACTTTCCCACCTGGTAAAATTGATTCATTAAATAGTGTGTCTGACGTATTTGGGTTCATCAATTAAAATTTTATCATATATTTATTTAATTTTTGTTAGAAATTGATATTGTCGCTAGAAAATTACTCGTGAAATCCATATTTGGTGATTTTGACCAAATTCCGACAGTCAATGTCACATCGAGGATTCAGTCTCATGCAATTTTATGATATTTTTGGTGCCTACTTGGCAGCTCTTGATGGCTTGTACTCTTTTCTAACACATATAACGTATAAATTACCCTCACTAAATACAACCGAAGAATGCTGTGAACAATTTTCATCGGTAATCCACCGGCATAAGATTTCCTGATGGATTCCTGATGACTTTTGGTTGTCGGCATTTTTGTAGTTGATATGTAAATGCTGACGATCAATATCTATCGTTGATATTTTTGCCGACGGCATACCGACATCCTGGTCTGTCTAGATACCCCACAACCAACCTCTCATGGCCCGTCGGCATATATCTACGTCCCGCTGAGGGCCAATGACCGTTAAGATATGCCGACGAGTTTCGTGCCATTAGTAAACGCCGACAACACATTGGCCATCGACATTGTCATTTTAAAAAAAAAAATATCGATGGCCATTATGCTGCTTGTATTTCAATTAAATTTTTTTTATTATTCTTTTACCTGTTATAAAACACAATTAAAACTAAAATCTTTCTAATTACAAATTGAAATTAATATACGGTTTATAACGTCAATATTATAGCATATAGATTCACAAAAACTTAAAATATTTAATATATAAGATCGTGCTATGGTGGAGGAGGCTACTGAGGTTGCGGTTTGAGCATGGGGGCATTTGCCGGGCCGACCCTATCTTCCACCGTCCTCTGGAGTTGATCAACTAATTGTAGCTGCTCCTGATAGGTCTTGAGTTTTGTCTAAGTTGCGTGATCACACGGCTATCGGGACGAGAGGATGAGCTGAATCTATAATAAAAAGTATATTGATCTGATTTTAGCTGAATCTACTGTGTTGGACCCATTTAGAAAATATTTTTTTTCGTATTCTAATGTACCTCTCTGTTTCATTGGAAACTCATTTCAAGGGAGGATCTATCTACCAAAGATGGACAAGTGCCGGATCCAGTCGAAGACTTTAGGCTGAACTACAAAGTTGAATGATGCTTCAACAAGTAAAAATCCTTAAACTTCTGATTTATGATTTCAAGGTTAAATGCATGAAATATTTTTTAAAATTAATTATCTAATATTAAATTAGATTTTCTAATTTTTAAATTAAAATTAAATTATCTAATTTTTAAATTAAAAAAAATGCTAGGTTGCTACATGTCATTATCCTTCCCCTTTSTTTTATTTTAAAATTGTACAAATGTGGGTTTTTTATGCATGCTGTTTGATCTACATGCAATGAATTGATTAGCTTAATCTTTGTATCTATGAGTCATATTGAAATCTGATTTGTTTTTAATCCGAAAAATATTTCTGATATTTTAATTTGTGTATGATTTTGCTATAAGTATGACCACCATTGATTCTGTGTGTTAATGTGTTCACATCTTACTATAAGTATGGCCACAATTGATTCTGTATGTTAATATATTCACAGGACGTTTTTAGTATGTTAATGTGTTCACATTTTGCTATGAGTGTGACCACAATTAGTTCTGTTATTACTTACTGTAGTTTGTTGCATTTCAATGTTGTATGATTACTATTGTTTGGCGTTTTTTTCTTTAATGATTGACTGAGCAAAATACTTGTGAGAAATCTTTTACTTTTAAACATAGATGATTGCTTCTTAATTTATATGTAGTGTGTTATCTTATAGTATTATGCATGCTGTTTGATCTATGGGTTGTTTATGCATGCAGGAATTTTTATGCAACCACTGAAACCCTAATCTGTAATATGCTGATATATGGGTTGTTTTTATAAAATAATGTATTATAAAAACAAAGATGATTGTTTTACTTGATCTATATGGAGTGTTTCCTAATACAGTTAAAGAAGTTTGTAATCTCATTGCTTTTTTATTTTCTTAAGTTAAAGAAGTTTAACATAATTCACTTTCATATTGGAAAAAACTACTCAGGAAAGGGAGGAGGCAAGCAATAACATTCAACAGAGAACTATCAACAGAAAGAAGATAAGTACACAAATAAACTTTCTGCACATATACAATTCATACTTTCACAACTTGTATTTTTTTTAAAAAGATATGTCAAAATTTATTGTCTGGAAACCTGACATGACCTATCGTAGTATGATAATGCCTCTGAATGGAGTTCAGGGTCTAAGTAGGTGTAACAACGCCACGACTGAAGACATATCTTTTAAAAAACTAACATTTGAACATTGAACTATATAATTTACTGTTCTATATATAAATTGCAATATTAATTTTTATATGTTTAATGTTTTATGCAGGTAAGGGAACATAGTAATCTGGATAAGAAACAAAGCAGAAAAAAAGATAAGTACCACATTGTCCATCTTAACACTATATAAATAGATTCTATATTTTAAAAAATAAAATTTAATACTCTCTGTGTATTGTTGCATCACAGGTTTAGGAAAACTGGCAAAGATACAATCTCAGAAAATACAACTCATAGGACTGCTGCTAAACAAGTAAGAAATCTTTATTCACATGATTCCTTTAAGTTTTTCAAAAAAACTTAATAACATATTAATAACAATTTAAACATGTTACTAATTTATGTAATTTACTAACTGCAGATTTAAAGGGTTGACAGAAAAACAGGTACAACTGATTCATAATGATATTAAACTTAAAGCATAAAAAAAAAATTACCTGTCATTGTTCTTTCTGTTTGTGCCCTTTCTCGTATGGTATCGGCCTTCCTCCCCATAATGTTTACTACCAATGCGCTGCTCCAAATGTATTATTATCCGTTATGTGTTTATTTTCAGATGTATGTATGTATTTATTTTCAGATGTATGTATGCGTGTTTGTTCTTAAAAAAAGTGTAAACCCTATTAAGGTGCAGGCTACACGACAGTAAAGTTTTGATGTCAGGGTTAGTTATATATTATCTTATAAGCACGCGGAGAGATATTTAAAGCAAATCTGTTTTTAAATATGAAAGATACAAATATATATTTTAATAATTAATAGTTAAAAGATAACCATAGCACTTATCTTCTAAATAGAATCTTTTGTCATTAGGATTCTAAAAAATAGGAAATACAAATCCTTTAAAAATTAGTAAGATACAAATTAAATCTTTATATTTTATAGTTAAGAGATAACCATATAACTTATCTTTAACCATAAAACTTATCTTTTAAATAGAATTTTCGGTGATAATGATTCTATTAAATAGGAAAAAATTTCTACCAATTGCACCGTAAAATATAAAATATTCATTTCTATTTTTAAATATCTAATATCAAAAGCTTTTACAATTATTAGGGTGCATAATAATTGAGTAATTGAATGAGTTTAAAGAGTTTATACAATTTGGATATTAAGGAATACATATGATCTACAACCTTTCAAAATATTAATATTAATATATTTTTTAACTAAATTAATATTCTAATTTTTCAAAATACTTGTACAATAAGAAACACGGTAGCTTCTAAAATTTTACTAAAACATATACATCAATCAAGTAATTGATTCTGTTTATTTTTATCTGGACAGATTACATGTACTTTAACTTTCTTATTACAAATTTGTCACTAATATCGTCGATTATCACAGTATGCATTAAATATATATTTTCCAATAAACAACGCTATGTTGCTTTCTTTAGTTTATTTCTTATATAACTCATTGTTACTTTCTTTAATTTATGCGAATGTATTTGTGTATATTATGTACGTTTCTAATTTATAAGATTGTTCTATTTGATCTATTATCTAGATAAATAATTCATGTCTTAGATAATAAACACACTACCCCAAAATCGAACACACAAAAACCCTTACACGCTAGGCAACCATCTTTTAAACTACCCAAAAAAGCTCTTATATATTAGGCATCCATCTTTTAAACTACCCTTACAAAAGATGAAGCAACATAGACATTCACGTGAAGTTATATACTATTTGTAATTTTATCTAAATACAAAAGTTAATAATAATAGAATGACTTTATTAAGTAATTAAAAATCCGAAAAATATCAGATTTTTAAGTCACATAAATAATAAATAATGTCAAATCATATATTGTCTTCTCATCCATCTTCAAAATAAACCCAAAGTATCAAAATCAACTTCCAAACTAATCCAACTTCATAATAAACCAAAATTAAAAAAATAATATAATAAATAGCTAATAAACGTTCTAATCCTCATCGTCATGAACAACTCCACCGATTCTTGGTTCATCCTCCTCATCAACCTCTGCGTCACAGCATTCTTCGAAGGAAAGGACTTTCTTACGCACTGATTTCCCATCCTTGGATAGAACCCTGGATGTTTTCGAAGTGGAATCAACCCCATCGCCATCGAACATCAGCTTCCTCACGGTCGAACTATCTCCATCCAGTTCCACGAATTCAAATTTTTTGATGGGAGTAGTAATCTCGTCCTCGGCACAGGCGTCCTGTTCAATTGTTTCAGTTTAAAATCAATCAACGCATATAATTTCAAAAACTTTATTTCGTATTTGGAACCAAAATATAAGTGTTCGACTTCCTTACCAGCCCATTACCGATCTCCTCCCTTTGTATCAAAGTCAGAAAGTCCGACTCCTTCAATAAAATAAAAAGATTGGAAACATGAATTGATTTTCAATAAAATTAAAACATGTCAAAAATAATTAAAACCCAACTATTGAAAAATACTCTAACTCACATCATCTTCGACGGTCCACTTGTTGTATTTGTCTACCAGAGATGGGTCAGTAATCAATCGCACAACAGAAAACGTGCTTGATTCATTATGAATCTGACCCAAACTAATTTTGACCTTGAATAGAACTGTTTGATCAATGAGCTTGAGCAAATCTTCCGGCAGATCATCGTTGGTGCGATTCTACATTACAAAAGAATACCACATTAACTTTGTTCAAATAACCAAAGACAAAAGTTGTAAAAATTTATATCCCACCTCCAAGAATTCAACCCGAAGGTCGTGGCAAGACCTCCCGATCAATTTCTCAGCCTCCCGATCCCAGCATAGCAGAGATGCGTTAGCTGTGGAGTCCAAAACTTCGAGCCTTACTTTGTACCTTCATACGAAAACAAACTCGATATTAAAAAGTTGTCTAAATGATCAATTAATTTTACAAATCATTCACTTCAATAAAATAATTTCTCACCTAAAGACTCCCGATGAAACCTGCCTCATACAAACCCCACACTTAAACTCATTCCCATCTTCCTCAAGCTTCCGATGGCACTTCGTGCATGCGTTGTACCACCAATCATCAATAAACCAACCAATGATAGCACAAATCCAAAAAGTACAAGGTTGTATTGAAAATATAATTACTCTATTAAAAATCTAAACATCAAAAATAAAAAATAAAAATATAATATCTAATAAAAATTTAATAACAACTCAAATAAACAAAAATCTTACCTCCTCAACCGTATACAAATAATCAACCGGATGGAAGATGACATTGTCGGAGGCAATCTCGTGAACTTCACTACGCGATAGCGTTAAACTCCCTCGACTAAAACTTTTTGTTGGATTCGTTGACCCCTTTGTAATTCTATATTTAAGAAAATACACAGATGAAAAGATATCAAATAAATGAAACAACATATTTTTATAAAACACTAATTGAGTAAAAGTTAAAAAAAAACATATTTGCTTCTAAAGGCTGCAATTTCGGGCACCGAATTAGAAGTCACCAACTTTGTAACCTCGAATGAATTCGATAGCGTGACGGAATCTATATACATAAAATCACAATCAGTTCAATAGAATATTAAAATTTGAGAATATTCATATAATTAAGAGAATCTAAAATAACTAAAATAAATAGAACCTGAAAATTAAACAAATACGACGCTGTAAAACTATATATATACACACAAAACCCAAATTTTAAAACCTATAAAAAATAGGATTAAAAAAAAAAAATACAGTTTTAATTTAGAAGAATAACACATAACAAACTTCAAACAGAGTAGTCAAATAATACGAATAATAAAAAACAGATTTTAGATTTAAAATTCAGGAAAAAAAAAAACAGATTTTAGAAACAGAATTTAAAATTAAAAATTAAAAATAAATTTAAAAACAGAAATTAAAATTAGACAAACAGATTTTAAAAGCAGAAATTAAAATTAAAAATAAATTTAAAAACTTAATAAAATGCTGATTCTGAAAAAATATTTAAATTATAATTAGAATAAACAAAACTGCAATTAAAATAACAGATTTTAGAATCAGAATTTGAAAATAAAAATTTAAAAACAGAATGGTATGCAGAAATTAAAAAAAACATGGTTAAAATTCGAATAGCCAGTACTGTTATTATATATATATATATATATATATATATATATATATATATATATATATATATATATATATATATATATATATATATATTATTATTATTATTATTATTATTATGATTCAATACTTTTTTATTTGAGTTTGTCTAGTAAATAGTGTTTAATATTAAAGATGATTTAGTTTTTTTTTAATTATGTAGGGATTTTCTTAATATAATTAGGATGGATACCCTAATTAATATTTAAAAAAACTAATAAGATCATATATATATGTATATATGTATATGTATATTTATATGTTATTTTAGTTTTTATTGTGTGTCCAACAATATCAAATTTGTCACTTCTATAAAAAATAATTTGACCACTTTTTTATTTAAAATATGCAAAATTGCACAATGCAATACAATGTAGTATTTGTTTTATTGGATATCAACATGGTATTTATCAATTATTATTACGATTCAATACTATTGATTTGAATTGATTTCATAAATTAATGTATTTTGTTACCATCTAAGTAATCATGCAAAACAATACAAGTGCGAAACCAGCATCGAGTGAAATGAACACTGTGGCAAATAGATTTGTAAAAAGATCAACTAATTCCAAAACCAAGAAGGAAAAGTCGCCTCTAAAAGCAAATATTACTAATGACGGTAATATTGAAAGCATTCATGACATACTTAATTCTATCGAAATTCACAATCTAGATAATTCCGTTAGGTATACATTTACGTTCTACACACCAATCACTTTAACTTCATTTGAATATTCATATTTTATTTTGTATACCTATACTATTATTTGCTAACTATACAAAAAATTCTCTTCATACCAAATTTGTAGCACACCTACAATTCATGTTGTATAGTGAAAACAATTTGCTTGATTCGTTTAGAATGACCAAACAAATATTTTTGGAGATGATGGTGTTGCAGGAGTTTAGAATGACCAAACATATATTTTTCTAAATAAGTCAATTTTCAGTCATGGTAAATCGTACGTTACTATATCAAGTGTGACTAATTGTAAGGGTTTAAAAATATTGATCGGCGATGATGTGAATAAACATAGTAACAAAACTCTAAATGTTGTGTATAAGGAAAATTTTCATAATTTGAAAAGTACATTTCGTCAAACATTGATTGTAGGACGTCTACTCACCAGAGTTTCCATCAAATATTATAGATTGCCGAACTATGAGCTAAAACTAAAAATTAGAATTCCACTCGTGTTGTTGAAAAATATCAATCATTCTCTAGTGTTGTGTAATGTTGGTTGTTACAAAACTTGGTGATCATATTGTATAGCTAATATTTCTCAAATAAGCAATGCGGGTAAATTATTATTCATCCCTAAAATGACTGTCACACCATCTAATCTGAGGTTGCCTTTCAAGTTCCAATGATGATAATTTCCTCTGATTGTGTCATATGCTATGATGATCAACAAAATTCAAGGACATCTTACTCTCACGTTGGACTTTTTCTGAAAAATTCAGCTTTCAGTCATGGTTAGTTGCGCGTTGCTATATCAAGGGTGACCAGTTGTAAGGGTTTAAAAATATTTATAGTAACAAAACTACAAATGTTGTGTATAAGAAAACTTTTCATAATTTATAAACTACATTTCGTCTAATAACAATCATTTTATGAACAAGGTTATACCATTTTAATTACTATACAATTTTTAAATAATATTTAGATGATTTATATATATGGAGCGGTTATGGTAAAAACCATCTCTGGTGTAAAAAACAGTGATGGTTCTCACCAAATACATACATATCTATCTATCTATCTATCAATCGATCTATCTATCTATCAATCGATCTATCTATCGATATGTATGTGTGTGTGTGTGAATATATATATATATATATATATATATATATATATATATATATATATATATATATATATATATATATATATATATATATATATATATATATATATATATAAGAATTGGATCCAATGGGTCCAATTATTAAAATGGGTTCGCAGGGCCAAATCTCAACCACTCATTAGGTTTAGATCTGATGAATGTAAATTGAATGAGTATGGTTGACTAATAAATATATAGCATACTTGTACTAATAACTGTGTATCATCGGATATGTAAATGTGCATTAACAAACTATTAAATGTGCAGTAAAACTGTTGAAAATTGGCTTGGAAAAACATGATATATAATGCAAATATCATTGTTATTCTAATAATGTATCAATGTACTTCTAACTGTGCAATAACATGCATCTAAATGTGCATTGAATTTCTATTTTTTATTATTTATTTTTTGGAAATAATTTCAATTAGAATTTTTAAAAGTACAAATTTGTTGGGATAATTGGTATGGGTATTGTTTCTTAGACTGTAAGGAATAATATGGTGTAATTTATTTTGACAATATTTATATTTTTTTTGAGACTTATATAGAGATTTCAATAGAGGAGAATTATTAATTAATAAGTAGAGAGAGAAATATAAATGACTTAATTTATATTAGTCATTAATATTAATGTTCATTTAAATATTAATTGATGCATATTTAAAAATCTATTCATGCAAATTTAGAAAGACATAAATATATTTGTCACCCATACTAATTTATATTCATTGGATCTAATATTGGATGATTGTGATTTGGCCTTACGGACTCATTATAAGAAATGGAACCATTGGACCCACTCCCTATATATATATATAAAACTTAAGTTTACATATCTACAATTACTTATTTAAATATATTAAAAATAATTATTTTTATTTTAAATAAAAAAAAAAAAAATCGTATAACACACGGTACAACATTAGTAGTTTCTTAAAAAACTTATTTTTGCATTGTATAAGTTCTTTTTAAAAAAAAATTACCAAATAAATTAAAAGAACTTGCAAGCTCTTAAACATCTTATTAAATGTTTTGAAGAGCTTAAACTCAGTCAAACACTCTCTAAATAGGAATTGTGATTAATTTCAATTGTCCATTTCTCCGCAAACGTTACATGAAGTAAAGTATAGAGAAAAGCATAAACATCGTTAACATTGAATCGTTGATGAAAGCCTTGCGACGAACCAAAAGCGTGACGGTCCGATGCACACTATAAGCGCGAGATTTGTGAGTTCATCGGAAAGTAAGACACAGGAATTGGTATTGCATGAGCCGACTTATCCTTATTCTTTGGTCTTGTTGACGACGATGATTCAGAGTTTTGCGCATGTGAATCGGATACGCTCGAAGATGGTGAAGGGACTTGAAAGCAATTGATCAAACTCTTAAAGAAAGCCATTGTTGGCTGAGAAAATTATGAAATATGTAAACAACTTTGATGGATATATGTACTAAGGAAACTTATGAAGAAAGCCATTGTTTTGGTTTATGAGTGAGCTTGATGAGGAAGCAAAAGCTTGTGATTGGGTGTAAATAATTAGTCAATGAGATGGCTCTACGTGTCTCGTGCTTTTGACTAGTTGTAAATAATTCTTTTATGTATATCAGAAAAAAACAATAAGAAATCGTATCATTTATTTAAATGATCTGATTTGCACCGGAACCAATTCTAAAACGAGCAAGTCTCGTGAAACCATTTTTACAAATCCAAGCAATCTAGATCCAAATTCGAATGGATAGGTCAATATGTGGGTCATTTTAGATTTGTTTCACAAAATTAAATCCCGTGGGACCGGCTCATATGGGTCGTTTATCTTTTGAAACTCTATGACAATAAAAGAAAATATTGATCGATTATTTCTTATTAACACTGATTGAGTAGTGAAACCTTGTTAAAAACATATAGTTTATTTATTGAATCCAACTTCTATTGCTGGAACGGCATTACACCGAGATAATGTGAGTTCTAAAAGGCCATATTCTTTCCTTAGGCCAAACAATGCCAAATAAATATTATTATTTTTCAAAGCTGCAATTCAGCTAATTACTTATTAAGAGAAGCAATTTGACGGGACTGCTGAGAGATAACAAAAACAGTTGAAGGGCTTTGCTCCAAMACGACTTCATAACCATCGCTCCAATTTTCCATTCCTTGAGCCATCACTTGCCAAAACAGAGCACCTCCACACGCGCCTTCGGTTCGTGCACAGCTGTAAACACTGTTGAATATGTTCCCGAAATAACTGTCTCTGGCTTGCACATTGTAACCTGATGATCTTGAGGACTTGCCAAACTCAGTCACCAAGATTGGCTTCCTAAGGACCGATTTTGAGTCGTCTATGTGTGCTTGGATCCATTTCTCCACAAATTCAGCCTGCCCCGCCTCGTTCGAACCGGGGACCCTATAAACATGCATACGACCCATTTCTCATTAGATGACACTTAAAAATGTGATAATATATTATTGTTGTCCCAAGTAATTACTAAAATTGGGCTCAACATATATAGTCTGGATGTCTATTGCACAAGAGAATGTCATAATGTCATTAATATACACGTGTGACATGCACATACATACCACTGGTCCGGGTATAAATGAATAGTGGCAAAGTCGATTTGTGGGATAAGGTTATTGGAGATGAAATCAGTGCCAACTTCATAACCAGGATTGTTTTGTTTCTTATCGGGCATCGACTCCCCGTAAAACCCTTCCATCCCAACTTCTAAGAGATGACTCTTGTCGATTGATTTTACATAAGCTGACATTTCCGCAACCCAATCCTAAGAAATGATCAAAGAGATTGATTCATTATATATATGTTTCTGTAACAACATTGTAAGATGAGAATTTTAAGAGAGAGAAAGAGTAGTACTTGAATAGATTTTCCAGAGAGATCGGATTGGCAACGAGGTTCGTTCATGAGTTCCCATCCAAGAATAGTCGAATCATCCTTATAAGCTACCCCGGTTATTGAATTCACTCTTGTCAGCACGGACTACAATATTCATGATATCAAATAGAGAATATATTACGTTTTGTATGATCAAGAAATATGTCATTGATACAAAATTATCTCCTTCCTCTCATGATTATACTCAACCGTATAGAGAGTATAACAAATTACTGTAATTTTCCTCCTTTTTATTTGTGTTCCTTTTCAAGTTATTAGAAGGAGAAAAAGGAAGATGAGTTGATTTTTATACCTTGACATGATTTTTGTAGTAACCTTTAGTAATAGGACTAGTGAAAAAGTCATCTTCATTGTTCAAGTACTGGCCTTGATCCTTTGCCCATTGAACATATTGCTTTTTCCCTCCAAAACCTTCCCAGTTGTTCACCAAGCTCAATATCAAATATATCCCGTGCTTTTTGGCCTCTGACACCACAAAATCCAGTCCCTAGAAACGATCAAATTAATTAAATGCAAAAATGTATCTAATTAGTATGAAAATGCACTGCAACTGCATATTACTAATTACTTTGTGGCCGTTAAACATTTTCCTATCCCAATTTGTACGTATCTCATGAAATAAAATACACTCAAATGGTCATCACTACATAATCAATCCAATAAAGCGAAATAGACGTTGGATATGTATGTACCTTGAACATATCCTCGTTATAAACACCGGGAGACGTTTGCAAGGCTCTATAGCCGCCATCGCTGAAAGCCCAAGTCCTCGCAACGTTCATTCCGTACTTGGAAGCCTGTGTGAAAGTATCGGTCACCTTGTCCCTTGTGGAAGGGTCGGACGCCATGTACATCAACCAGTATGCATTGAAACCGCTAAAATAGAACGGCCTCCCGTTCAACACAAACTGGCTGCCCCTTGTCCCCACAAAACCACCACCACCACTACGGGCCGGCCTGGCCTCGCCATAACGGGTCAATAAGGCTGCAATAACGAAAACAATAGCCAAGCTCTTTCTCAACATTTTGTATCTTCTTATTTTTCTTAAATGTGTTTAATTGGTATTTGTATATGTTGGTATTTATTCTTGCATGGACAAAGGGGTATATATAGGTGCGGCTTGATAGTCAAGAATTACAAGTAATATGAGATCGTATATCTCATAAGTAATGATTATCCATCTATTGCTTAGGGAGTCTTGAAAGGCTTCATGTAAAGATGTAAGATGGTAAAAATGAGGAGGCATGGAAATGTAATTTTACGCTTTCCCAATTTTTGTCGTTTCATATTTAACATGAACAAATTACAATATATATTGGAAAATGATTTCAAGTTTGATTAGCTTATTTCTTTATTGGATTTAATCAGGGATAATTCACATTTGATATACATAGATCTCATTTAATTGCTATATAATTACCCAATTAAAATTTATCACATTTGAGTCAGTATATATGATTCAATCAAAAATTATGAGCTAAACTGTCTACAATACACCTCTCTATCTTTCTCTTTTTCTCTCATTTCCCTTCTATACTTTACTAAGAATTTTATAATGTATAATATGCAATTTAAATTATTGAAAAAATAATCGTAAATTAAAAATAAAAATAATTTAAGTATTCCCCGTATTCAACTTGGTCCATGATTCCCCAAAGCCAAATCAGATTCTTACTGATGCATGTTTTTGCCCTTTTTTTTTCGAAACTCGAATCGTGAAACAGATAAATGAATAAATAAAAAAAGATGTTAACTCCCAAATCATAAATGAAATCTAATTACACGAAAAGCACAAATTAGGCATCGGCGATATAATAAAAATTGTGCCCTAACAGGTGAAATTTGTATATATAAATATATCTATAGACCGTAACCAAAACAGAAAGTGGAAAAGTAGAGTTCATCAGAATAAATACCTTATGGACCTTTACGAGGAGACTTATTTGATACTTGGTGCGATATCCTTGTTACTAAGAGTTTTATACTGTATAATATACAATTAAATTTTTTAGAAAAAATAATTGTAAAATAAATATAAAAATTGTGTGTTAGTATGAATTTAAAAATTACATATTCCATAACTACTCATACTAATATGACATATTTCATAAAATAATTCGAAGATATAAATTTAAATTCAAAATGTATATGCACTTATGTTTGTAAATGAATAGTATTAAATTTTGTTTGTTATTGAATAGTAGTATATAATTCTGAAATCCTAAATGAATACTAGTATGAAATTTTACGACATAGTGTGAAATTTGACTAGCGGCGGTGAGTAGTATGAAATTAATCTGAAATAGTGTGAATTTTGATTAAACGGTAGGTAGTATAAAATTAATATGAAGGAGTATGAATTTGATTGAATGGTATGATATAAAATCATTATGAAGTATTATTTATTTTGGTTGAATTAAACTTGAAAGAAATAAAAAGAATATTGAAAAAAAATAGTTAATAAGATTAATTTAATAATCTTATGTAGTGTTTTGAATTAAGTAATAAATTAAAATATCAATAGATTATTTGAAATAATATAATTACCTATAATACGTTATGGTCAATGCCCCATTTAATTACATATTTTCTTTTTGATAGAATGATAGCTTTATATATGGATGGATTCAACTTCAGTTAGAACAATTTAAGATATCCATATATAAACAACTACTGATAATAGCTTATGGTCAATGCCCCATTTAATTACATATTTTCTTTTTGATAGAATGATAGCTTATATATGGATGGATTCAACTTCAGTTAGATCAATTTAAGATATCCATATATAATCAACCACTTATAGTTAACCAGTCTATAAAAAGCCCTTTAAGAGAAAATTACAGATCGTACCGCCTGATAACATTGAAGAAAATTCTTTATTATCCTTTCATTTCGTAATATATATATATATATATATATATATATATATATATATATAGTTTTATAATTTTATAAATCTATTGTAGACACAATTCTTTTTATTAATTATTATAATTATTTTATTATAATTTTATATTTTTCTACTTTTAATTTGTATTATTTTTAAATCTCCCAATTATATTTATATTAATAAATTAACTTTCAATAAATTACATACATCAACTAATTAATTAACACCCATTTTAAATTAATTATCAGCTACTAGGTTTTTAAACCAACCTGACCAAATAAACTATATATCTCGAATGAATAAAATTTAGAATTCGTCCATTAACTTTTTTAACTTGGCAAAAATAATCCACTAAATATAGGGGTGGTAAATTTAATCCATCAATTAAATATTTATCGTACTTTTAGTCCAATTTTAATTGGCGGACTAAATTTTCAACAAAAATATGGACTAAATATACGACAAAAATTTAATTAGTAGACTAAATTTGCAACTTCTTGAATTTTGACCAACACCAAAATTGGACTAAATATTCGATAAAAATTTAATTGGTGCACGAAATTTACCATCCTTGTATTTAATGGATTATTTTTACAAAGTCCAAAAAGTATGGAAGAATTCTATATTTTAACCTATCTCGAGTAGAGTACGTCTTAATGAGTAATTTATGTGTGAACAAACATGGCATGTGTTTGTTAATCTAAAATTATGTTAATGTAATTTGGGAATTCTATATAAGTTGTTAATCATATTTTAGTTATCATATCCCACTTCATCTAAGTTGTTACAAAATGCTACATAAGAAAGGTTAATAATCATACATAATTTGAAAAGACGTGATATCACCAAGCCGAACTAACTTGTAGCTGCAAATAAGCATTTTATATAGTTGGCTTATATTTCAATTTTATTTATTAAATCGACTTACAGAACCCTTAAGAATGACATTTAAAGTGTTCCATGGAATGTATTTATAATTTCCGCACCCCACATTTTTTTACATTTCCCCATTTCATGCGTCAATAAATTGGGATTATACAAAAGAGATTAGTTTTTAGACCTGTGACGATACCGTGTAACCGCATATACAACCATTTTCCAAGAACACAAGCAAATAAAAGCAATAACAACAAATTGTTGTCTTATGATGCATGCATAAAATTGTTGTACAACTTGCCAAGGGGGAAAGATATGGCAGTTGATCACGGTTAGTTTTCAAGAAAGGAAGCAAAAACTACAATAAGTTGATCATATTTGCTTTTAGCAATAGGACTACTTGGTATATTGATACAATTGGCCAAAGAGAAATCAAAATCAAATCAACTATCGAAAATTTGAAAATCTAAAATTGAGTAGCGAACTGAATATTTTTGTTCACTTTTAGTTACACAATGAGTTTTTAGTTTCGATCGATTTGCCTAACTTTGAAAACTACTAGTCTATATGAAGGTGATGGATGAGCAGAACACCTTATTTCGTGGTTTCTCAAATGATTGGATTGTGAAGAAAACAACATACTTAATTGTAATTGCATGAACAATAAATTTAATTGCTTAGTTATTCTCAGATGATTATAGCTGATGCATGTGCACATATATATATATGTACAACAAGATAGAATAATCTATGTTCAATTGGTGCAGGTAGGCCTCAATGGTACATCACACACCGTTACCATTACCATAAAAGAACACAAAAATGCCGAAGAAAATAACCGACGAAATGCAACTCATGGGTAAAAGTCCGATCTTACCGACAGACGTAACCCCTTGTTAGAATAGTCCGTCGGCAAGTTCTCAGGAAGTTGGCGACAATTTAGCCCGCGCAATATGCCGACAGAAATGTAGGTCGAAAATATATAATTAAAAAATAATCAGGTTTTTATTTGCCGACGGAGAAATAGCCGTTGTCAATTTTAAAAAAAATAATCAGATTTTTATTTGTCGACAGAAAGGTGCCGTCAGAAACACCAAATTTATTTACCGACGGATTCTATCCGTCTGAAAAGCCGGATTTTTTAAAATACGAATTTACCGACAGAAATGGGTCCATCGGTAAACTTGATAAAACAACAGCCTAGTCTCCAAAGTGTTTCATTCGCGTTTTGCACAACAATAAACAAGAAAGAAAAGTGGGAGAAGGGCCAGCTCAGACGCCGGAAAAAGGGAGAAGGGAGCACACACCGGAGCACCACCGGAGCACCGTCACCGTCACCGTCACATATTAAGGTATGTTAGCCTTTTAATTCATATTTAATATATTTTTTTTAATTTAGGATTTTAATTTGATTTGAATTTAGGAATTAGGTATTGATAAATTTAATTGGGGGTTCGATGTAGGAATTTAGTCTTAATTTATGCAATTGTGAATGATTTTAGGTTTAGGGTCCATTTATGCAATTAGGGTTTATTTTAGGATTTAATTTATAATTATTTATGAATTGGATTCAATTTCAAATACTTTTATAAAATTAGGGCTAATTAGGTTGTTAGTATTCATTTATGCAATTAGGATTTATTTTAGGGTTTAATTTATAATTATTTATAAATTAGGTTTCATTATATAAATTTGAATTAAATTAGGGCTAGGCAGCGTTTGATTTGTAATTAGGGTCAATTGTGTAACTAGGCAATTATCTTTTTAAATTTTGTATGATTAATATAGTAAGAACAATAGTTATTTTCGACTCGTTTAATTCGATTTAGTATCAAATAGAGAGTTTGATACTAAAGTTTGAATTGTTTCCTTCTATAATACGTACCTTAGAGTCGTTTGGGATTTAGTATCAAATAGAGAGTTTGATACTAAATTTCGAATTGTCCCATTTTTGAATAGTTCAAGAATGTGGGTGTAATATGGTTATATCTTATGCGTATGTGTTATGTTGACTTTGAAATTTCGGTTTATGCATCTTTTTTTGTTCTCGGGTGCACTGAAATATATGTGTACTTAGAGAACTAAGGGGAGATGGTGCCGAAATTTTGAAACCAACAAAAATGCATATTTTAACATAATACATACTACTAACATTCTTTAATTGGATAGAAGCCTTACCAATAACTCAAATTACTCTTGTTTCGCCACCAACATTCTTTTCCTTCCACGAAAGAACGATCGATCATTCTAGATAGTATCACAAATAATTAACACCCTAAATTATAGGATGGATAGTACTGATCGTAGTTGGATGTATAAACGGTGAGGAGATGATGGATTTCTTTCGGATACATTCGTAAAAGGGGTGGAGAGTTTTATCGAATTTGCACTCACGCATGATTCAATAGAGAGGGACGGTGCTAAGTCGAAATGTCCTTGAAAATAAATTAAGTGTAGGAATCGTAGGTACCACGATATCGATGAAATCAAATATCACCTATGTGCCAAATGGTTCGTTCCCAATTATCATATTTGGACTCATCATGGGGAAACAGTAGATCTCGTGTCATCGCGTTGTAATTTTGAAGTCGGGGGATCATCTTTCATCATTTCTGAAGACTCACCAAATGTGTGCATAAATATGGTGCAAGATGCTGCTGGACCTGATTTCGAGATGAATGATGATGTAGAAGAACCGCCTAATCTGGAGGCGCAAAAGTTTTTTGATATGTTGGAAGTTGAAAAACAATCTCTGTATCCAGGTTGCGAGAAACACAACCAACTCTCTTTTGTTGCCCACATTTTGAATTTAAAGTCAGAAAATAGCATTTCTCAGAAGTGTTATGATCAATTCATTGATCTAGTTAAAGAGATTATGCATGAAGTCAATAAAGTTGCAGATAATTTTTACAAGTAAAAAGCTATTGAGGGGTATGAGCTTACCGGTGGAGAAGATAGATTGCTGCAAGAATAATTGTATGATGTACTGGAAGGATGATTGTGAACTCAATAGTTGCAAGTTTTGTAAAGAACCCCATTTCAAACCCGTGAAGCAAGGAAGTTGATTAGCACGTATTTGTCCTTATTTTCAGTAGTATTTTAGTTTGTTTTTCTATTTGTTTTTGGTATAAGTTGGACGATTTAAGCATAATTTCGTATTTTTATAGTTCTGGCTTATTTTAACATATTTTAATCGTAATTGATGCAAATAGGTGATATTTCGTTGTTTTTCACCTTACAGCTAAGTAACCGGAAGAGTTCAGCGCGTAATAGATAAAGTTCGATGTTCAAGAATAGGAGAACGAGCTTTCCGGCAAAACGAGTAGCAAAAGATAGAGAGAGACGGAGGCAGACGCGCAGCCGCGTCGACTGACGCGACCGTCGACGCTCCGTCGACGCGAGCCATGATCCGCGTCAGTCGACGCAGCCGTCGACGCACTGTTGACGCAACTTGCTGAAGCGTCGATGTCGACCCATCCAGTCGACGCACCCGCCCAGCCGATGCGCACGCCCTGTCCGCACCGACGCCGAGCACCAGCACGTATTCTGAGAGATCATACCCATGGCGACGAGCGGGTCAATGAGTGGCTCGC
>BMAC01000672.1:531389-544353 GCA_014905375.1 Phtheirospermum japonicum
CCAAGAAAATATTTTCAGTAGATTCGGGGTGCCGAAATCGATAATAAGTGATGGAGGGAGCCATTTTTGTAACAAGGCGTTTGCAAAGTTGATGAAAAAATATGGGGTTCGACACAAGGTAGCTACGCCTTACCACCCTCAAACGTCTGGTCAAGTCGAAACAAGCAACCGTCAACTTAAGGCCATCCTCAAGAAAACAGTCGGGCCGAGTCGAAAGGATTGGTCAGTCAAACTTGTCGACGCACTGTGGGCATACCGAACAGCCTACAAGACAGTCCTTGGAATGATCCCTTTTCGCCTAATCTATGGGAAAGCTTGCCATTTGCCCGTTGAGCTAGAACATCGAGCTGGTTGGGCAATTCGGAAACTGAACATGAATTATGACGAGGATGGCGAGTTCAGGAAGTTGGAACTAACTGAACTTGAGGAGATAAGGAATGAGTCCTATGAAACTGCATGGAGGTAAAAGAAGATGACCAAAGTCTACCATGATCGGAAACTCGTCAACAAGCATTTGGAGGTAGGTAAGTTAGCTCTAGTCTTTAACTCGAGATTTAAACTTTTTCCAGGGAAACTAAAATCAAAGTGGAGTGGACCGTTCATGATAAAAGAGATCAACGAGTTTGGAGCTGTTACCCTTTACGATGAGAAACGAGACGCAACATTTCAAGTTAATGGGCACCGCGTCAAATTGTAACGTGACGGAGAGTCAATAAATCAAGATCGCGAAGTGTGGGCGATGATGGACCCACCTCCGCTGGCAATTTAATCACGGCATAGTTACATCGAGCAAACAACGTTAAAAGATGCGCTTCTTGGGAGGCAACCCAAGCTACTGTATTTTCTTTATTTTTGATTTTCTTTTATTTTAGTTATTTCTTTTTTCTACTTTTTATAAGTGTTTGAACAGGATTTAGGTCGGGATAAGGTTAATTAATCATTTGAAGAGTGAAAAATTTGCATGAAAACCAGCCTACAGCCGCGTCGACGCGGAAATGACGCTTCCTGGGCGCGCGCGTCGACTGATGCGGCATTGACGCGGAAACAACGTTTCCTGGGCGCGCGCATTGACTGACGTAGCGTCGACGCCACCTGTGCGCGTGAGAAAATTTTTGGTAAGTTTTAGCTGCAATTTTTGGGAGTTTTATTCTAAATAGGAGAGTGAATTTTAGGGATTTATTTGCACGAAATTTGTCAAGATTGGGGACAAGATCTTTTGTCTTAAAGGAGTTCTAATTAGATAAGGAAACTTAATATCTTTTCCCTTATCTTTAATTTGGGTGAATTTAGGATTCCTATTTTTAAGGTCTTTTGATCCCTATATAAACCAAACCCTTTCACTCTTAATTTCATTATTCTCAAAGCTCTACATCTCTTTACCCCAAAATATTTTCGCCCCACCCCTTTTCCTTACCATGAGACCAATTCCAAGAACCACCAAAAACCACGAGAAGAGGTGGATGCTGAGGGAGGAACACGACGAGAAAGTGGACCAGCTGCATGATGAAGTCGAGAAGGCGAACGATTTTGTTGGTGATTATCAATTGGATGAGGTTAACTATACCCTCCAAATCGATGCTCTAAAGAACGAATTGAGAAGGGCGAAGGAGATCAACGATGGGTTGAGGGACATGAACCTTCAACTAAGGACCACCATTCAACGCTTAAGGGGTTTTGAGCACGACCTCGGACAGCAGAGGGAGGACCTTGACGAACGTGCCATGACCAAGAACGAGCTCCGCGACGCACTTCTCCGAGCTCGAGAGACGATTGCCACCTTGACTAAGGACAACAATGAGATGATATGGGAAACGTTCAGATTATCAGGTGAGATCGATATGAAGGACGAGCGCTTGAAGGAGGCGGAATCCGAGATAGAAAGTTTGACTCAAGACGGAATAAGCTTCTTGCGAAGTAACCATGCAATCCGCGAGGAGAAGTTTGCACTCTTACGGCGAATTGAGGAGTTGTAGGCCCACATCAAGGATTTTAATGTGAGAAACGCGGCGAACGAGAGGAATTTGGGATTTTGGAAGCAGTGCTTGGAAGAGGCTAGCAAGAAGATCGTCGCGTTAGAGCGATTGGGTTCCAAATCCCCTTAGATTCTTGGGGCTTGCTATTATTTATCTATTTATGTTTTTCCATAATCGAGTCGTGGAATTGTCTTTCCACCTTATCCTGCTTAGTTTATTGCAATTTCATTTTTATTTCGGTTGTCTACGTATTTTGTCTCAGCAATTAATAAAATTTTATTTTTCGTACGCCTTGCTCTTTCATATTTCTTGCACCTTGGACGTTTTTATTTTTCTTGTGAGATTGTGCAGTTATCCATGGTTAAAAATCTTTTGGGAGAAGGGGGAATCACTGGAATATGAACGGTGAAAACTTTTCGCCAACCTACTGTCGCGTCGACTGACGCTCCGTCGACGCTCCGTCGACGCGGGTGATGACCCGCGTCAGTCGACGCCATGTCGACGCCGCCTGCGTACGGCGACCGGCTGCCCTGGGCGAAAGCAATGATTTTCGATAGCCGTTTTGTTCAACGATTTCTGAAGAGCCGTAGCAACGATCTAATAAATTTATTATTGCTGATAACGTTATTTTTATTTTTATTTATTTTTATTTTGGTTGTTATGTTTTGAGGACGAATCCATTCACGCGGCTCTGGGAACGTAAAATTGCGCAACTTCAATGAAAAAGACTCGACCATTCATTTTTCAGGGACGTTTTCTTACCCTTTCCTTGTTTGAATTGCTTTTATTTTATATTTATGGCAATCAGGGGATTGCCGGGTTTTCAAGAGGGGGGGATGGTTGAGTATGATTGAAATTTATGTGCGATTTTTCATTTTTTTTACGTGATTGTGTTTGCTATTTCTGCGCTAAATTGTGTTTGTATGGCATGCCTGTCGAAGTTAGCTATTTGTGAATTGATGTTTTTGTCTTTGAGCGTGCTTAAGTGCATACATTTTCTAGTAATTAATATTTATATATTGTAAAATGGTACTTGGACGCAATTGATTTCGCATAACTTTAAAAGCAGTGTCAATTCAAAACTTTTTCATGCAAAAAGCCAGTGAGTAGCCTGAGTGTTTATCATCTTTGCATATACTTGAATGAGTTTTGATTTGAAATCTCTTTGAATCCGCTGTGTGTAGTTGACTTGGAAAATGACGTTAAGGCACAAATAAAACCCTATTCCGGCCATATTCATAAATTATTAGCCACTATAAATTCCGAATGAGCCAATCACAGCCAAATAATCCATTTCCATTAGCCATGAGTGATTTATTTGAGTCGACCCCTACAACCCATTAAAAGCGTGGGGTAGGAGTTAGTATTTTTATTGGTTATTAGTGTTTTGGAATTTTTACAAGGGATTTATGAATTTTTGTAATAAAGGATCATCATCCTTCAAAAAATAAATAAATAAATAAAAGAGAAAGACCCCATAAAACAGAACTAGAGGGGGATATAAAAATAAAAAAGAAAAAGAAAATAAGAGGATGGTGAATAGTGTTAGTTATTGCCTACGCACTAATAAAGGCTTGTGTTTATTGTTTATTTTATTTTATAAGCCTATTATTTATAAGGCATGGGTTGTGTAAGAAGCGTGTTATGAGCTTCAATTGTGTTTAAGTGGTTCGAGCAAAAGTCGGTTTAGAGTCACGAGTTGGGAAATAGCCTAAGTTTAAAGGCTACGTTATGAGTGTTTAGTGAGGTTTTTATCTTTTGACGAGGTGAAGCGTATTGCTCCTTGATTAGAATAGGTTTGGTGAGTTATTGATCACGTTAGATCGCGAGTTAGCCACACGACTTATATATTTCGTACCCGTCCAAAAAGCCTTACATTACAACCCGWAAAGACCTTTTCTGATTCTTTGTTCGATAACACARTTAATTTGCGATTGAAAAGAGATTGATTTTCGMTGCTTGTTTARAGTGCTTGTATTTGTATGATTTGAGCGTATACACGTCCTARGCAGAAAATACTCGAGTGCTTGAGRGTTCACCCCTATATATTTCCCTTTTGTGAGGATTCATGAATTCGATCTTGAAGCGACAATGTAATACGGGTGGAGTGTTTGAAGTTGCATTGCATGTACCTATATTTTCAAAATTATTTAAGTAGCATAGCACAACTCATTGCTTGGACTGATTTTCATTTCTTGCTATACTTTGAATCTATCATTTGTTCGAGGACGAACAAACCAATTAAGCGTGGGGTAGTTGATTAGCACGTATTTGTCCTTATTTTCAGTAGTATTTTAGTTTGTTTTTCTATTTGTTTTTGGTATAAGTTGGACGATTTAAGCATAATTCCGTATTTTTTATAGTTCTGGCTTATTTTACCATATTTTAATCGTAATTGATGCAAATAGGTGATATTTCGTTGTTTTCACCTTACAGCTAAGTAACCGGAAGAGTTCAGCGCGTAATAGACGAAGTTCGATGTTCAAGAATAGGAGAACGAGCTTTCCGGCGAAACGAGTAGCAAAAGATAGAGAGAGACGGAGGCAGACGCGCAGCCGCGTCGACTGACGCGACCGTCGACGCTTTGTCGACGCGAGCCATGATCCGCGTCAGTCGACGCAGCGTCGACGCCACTGTCGACGCAACTTGCTGAAGCGTCGATGTCGACGCACCGATGTCGACGCAACTTGCTGAAGCGTCGATGTCGACCCACCCAGTCGACGCACCCGCCCAGCCGACGCGCACGCCCTGGCCGCACCGACGCCGAGCACCAGCACGCGTCAGTCGACGCACCGTCGACGCGACGGCCCCAGAATTCGGGATTTTAGGGTTTCTTATGCTCCAAGTCAAGGGAAATCTATATAAAAACCCTTCTAAGTCCGTCCCAAAAGATATACCTCTCACCCATACTCTGAATATTTGATCTTTTTGGTTCGAGAACAACACCGTCCACATCCCTATAACAACAATTGATCAAGATCGAAGATTCGAGGATCGCCAAGCTCCAACCGTCCGATTCGTGATCCGTTCTTCGACCGAGATCAACCGCCTCTCCGGATTAGCTGGAGAATTTACTACGCTTTCTAGTTTAATAAGTACTCTAAACCCTTTATTCATTTTCGTAGTTTAATTTATGCAATTAAGTAGTTATTTTTCAATAATTGCTTTTGAATTTGTTTATGCTTAGAACCCTAGATACTTTTGGTACTGAATTCGTAATATTTAGTTTAATTAATGCTTGGTTATTATTCTTGTTAGTTAATTCGTTTCGTTTGCATTGCGTTCTTCATAATTGCTTGATTTTATGCTAGTTGATCTTGTTTAAAGTTCTTAGAATAATTTATCTAGTTTATAAGTTCCAATTGCTGAATTAAATTACCTAGTTTTAATTATTTTTCATGTGTTTTAAATTCTTAGATAACAAAAACAATCAAATACCCCCCTCCCCTTTTAGTATAAGTAATTGCGTTTGAACAAACTATTTGAGATTTTCGATTGTATGTTTCTCGAGAGACGACTCGAGTCAAGTTGCCAAACTACGCGCGACCCCGTTCTCTTACTGGCAAGCTATTGATCTTTTGATAAATTTTCATAAGTAGGCAACACAAAAGCTTGAATCAGAAGTGCAAAATGACATAAGTCTAAATTAGTTGTTCACCAAGAAGATGTACTACTTTTTCTTGACTCCCCGTTTGAAAAGACTGTACGCACCTCCGACTACAACAAAGATATGCGGAGGCATGCTGAACATGTAGTCGACGTTGGTGTCATGCGTCACACGTCAGATTCAGAGGTTTGGAGATATTTTGATCAAACTCATCCAGAGTTCACCGCCGAAACTCGAAACGTCAGATTGGGTCTATGCACATATGGATTTCAATATTTTGGTAGTTTCGGCTCGCAATATTCCTCGTGGCAGGTAATAGTCAAACCTTATAACTTTCCGTCCTGATGTGTATGAAAGAACATATATATTTCTAAGTGTTCTTATTTTAGGCCCCAAAAACCCCAAGGATAAGTTGAATGTTTTGCTACAATCTCTAATTGCAGAGTTGAAACAGCTGTGGACAGATGGTGCTGACTCGTATGATGTGTCCAAGAAGCAGAATTTCAAGTTGCGGGCAGCCCTTACGTGGAAAATTAGTGATTTTACCGCATACTCCATGTTGTCGGGTTAGAGTATGGCCGGTCGAACTGCTTGTCCATATTGCATGGAGCGATCTGATGCATTTACTCTGTAGTGTAATGAGAAACAATCTTGGTTTTATAACCACCAGAAGTTTATACAATGTGATCATTACTTTCGAAAAGACAAAAAAACTTTTGAAAAAATAGGAAGGTTGATGCTCCTCCGCCAAACATTCGTTCAGGAGAAGAGATATTGACTGAGATAGATAAACTTGGGTTTCTGAAGGTCACTGAGCTAGAAGCAGAACGTGTCAATGCTCAAATTGCAAAGACGAGCAATTGGAAGAAAAGAAGTAGTTTCTAGGATCTTTCGTACTGGAGCACAAACTTAATTTGTCATAATTTAGATGTTATGCACATTGAGAAGAATGTGTTCGATAATGTGTTTAACACGGTGATGAATGTAAAGCGGAAGACAAAATATACGTCGAAATTAAGAGATGAGCTGAATGACTATTGTTTTCGTCCATCGCTTCGAGCTAATGACTCAGAAAAGTATCCCAAGGCTTCTTACACACTCGATAGAAAGTCAAAAATTATTTTGTGTGAATGGGTTAAGACTCTTAAATTCCCAGACGGGTACGCTTCATGTTTGGGACGCTGCATCGATATGAAAGGATTGAGATTGCATGGGATGAAAGAGTCATGATTGTCACATGTTTATGCAATGATTAATTCTGATTGCTTCCTAATCCAGTTTGGAAAACTCTAATAGAGTTGAGTTTGTTCTTCAAAGACCTGAGTGCAAGAGTTATCGAAACTTGTGATATGGCTCGTTTGGAAAAAAATATTCCTCTGATTTTGTGCCAACTTGAGAAGATCTTTCCCCCGACTTTTTTGGATTCAATGGAGCATTTGCCGATCCACTTACCAGATGAGGCAAGAATTGCTGGTCCAGTGAAGTATAGGTGGATGTATCATTTCGAAAGAATTTTCGTAAACTTAAAAATAGTGTGAGAAACAAATCATGTGTCGAGGGCTCAATAGCAAATGCTTATCTAATTGAAGAGGCATCAACTTTTAGTTCGTAATACTTTGAAGATCAAGTCTCCACTAGAAGAACAAACTTGAAGCGTAATAATGATGACATTTAGAATGATGGAGACGACGATGATGAGATTCCATCAGTATTAAAAAATCATGGTGAACCATTATCATCCATAGCAGGAACAAATGGTTTTCAGATTAAGAATTTGATGCGGCGAGAAAATACGTATTACTAAATTATGTTGAACTCGAGGATCTTAGCAGGTATAATTGATAATAAATAATATTTTATGTATTACTTGATGTAATTGATTATAATAATATTTTACTTCGTTAAATATGCAACCTTTTCACGGAGGGCATTAAACGCCAACAACCGAACATTTCAGATGAAATATTAAATGAAAAATTAGAAAACGAATTTCCCATTTGGTTTGAAAACTACGTGAGTCAAATTTTGTGAGGTTTGTTTATATACATATATTACGTATTTGTATTTGGATAGCGTAACTTTACATCATATATTATAGGTTCGGGATCCCTTGAATAGTGTAACCAATAATTACATTAAAAGTCTAGCGTTCGGTCCATCGCGTTGTGTGACTACATTCAATGGCTGCAAGATAAATGGATACATATTTCACACGATTGCATACGGATCAAAACGATCTACATCGAACATTGGGGTCTGTATAAAAGGATCAACTAATGGAAAAGATATATATGACTAGTGAAGGATTTTATCGATGCAGAATATGAACTTGATAGAAGAAATCAATAAGCAATTAGACAAAAAATAGGAATAGACACGATTTACCCAGGTTCACCTCAATTTTTAAGGCTACGTCCTACAAAAGAAATTTACAATATTATTATGTCTTGTTTTTCACACACACAACTCGTTACAATGATATCATTATATATAGGCTACCATACGAGTACATAATATTGGGCCTAAACATAGCCCATTCCCAAAATTCTTTTTAAGCACATCAGACGGGTCAATTGGCACGAGAGTGCACTCTCAATATAAGATTGTCGACATTAATAATAAACGTAGATTCAACCGTTTAATTTTAGTAGGTAATGAATACATTGTATCAATTAAATATTATGGTGGAATGTATAAACTATTATAGTTTATTGTGAAATGCAAAAAAGACACATAGTTTGGGAGGTTTAGTGTAATTTTTATAAAAATTTTCAGAGGTAAAATTGTTCACATATGATAAAATATGAAAATTAAATAGTTTATATGGTAAAATGTAACAAAAAAGACGTCGTATGGTAAAACATGAATAATCGAGTAGTACATGAGGTTTAATATATTTTTCCCAAACATATATGAGCTTCCGTAAGGCTAAAATATGGAATTCGTCCATTAACTTTTTGAACTTGGCAAAAATGGTCCACTAAATACAGGGGTGGTAAATTTAATCCACCAATTAAAATTTTGTCGCACATTTAGTCCATTTTTGGGATTTTGACCAAATTGCAGTCGGTCAAACCCAAAGAGTTGCAAATTTAGTCCACCAATTAAAATTGGACTAAAAGTATGAGAAATATTTAATTGGTGGACTAAATTTACTACCCCTGTATTTAGTGCACCATTTTTGCGAAGTCAAAAAAATTAATAGACGAATTCTATATTTTATCAGCTTTCGTAATGACTAACTATGCGGGAATTCGACGGCTGATCGCCCAACGATGGTGTTTACATTGAATAGAGTCTGAAACCATGCATGTTAAAAAATAAATATATTTTTTTTTTATACATGTATATCCGATTGAAATTGATCATCTTATTGCTGTATAGCAGTACATTAAATTGAGTTCTCCAAGCAGCCATTATCTACCTTCGGCCAAGCAATGCCAATAAATTTATTCTTAAGGCTGCGTAGAAATCTGCTAATTAATTAATTATTATTAAGAGAAGCAATTTGACGAGACTGCTGAGAAATAACAGAAGCAGTTGACGGGCTTTGCTCCAAGACCACTTCATAACCATCGCTCCAATTTTCCATTCCTTGAGCCATCACTTGCCAAAACAGAGCACCTCCACACGCGCCTCTGGTCTGTGCACTGCTGTAAACAATGTTGAATATGTTCCTAAAATAATTGTCTCTGTCTTGGACGTTGTAACCTAATGATCTTGAGGACTTGCCAAACTGAGTCACCAGGATTGGCTTCCGAAGGACCGATTTTGAGTCATCTACGTGTGCTTGGATCCATTTCTCGACAAATTCCGCTTGGCCCGTCTCGTTTGCATCAGGGACCCTATAAATATGCACACGACAGTAGCTAATTAAAAATGGGATCAACATCATTAGTACATCAAATGACATATATGGAAAATGTTACTAGTGGCCGGCATGTGCAATTGTGTTGTGAAACATGACATGAAACATCATCGCCCGTTTTTCTATGACACATTCAAGAAATTAAACTTGTTAATTTAAGTATATAAATATAAAGAACCAGCACATACATACCATGTCTCAGGGTATAGATGAATAGTGGCGAAGTCCACTTGTGGGATAAGGTTATTTGAAATGAAATCAGTGCCAACTTCATAACCTGGGTTGTTTTGTTTCTTTTCAGGCATCGACTCCCCATAAAAGCCTTCCATCCCAACTTCTACGAGATGACTCTTGTCGACTGATTTTACATAAGCCGACATTTCGGCCACCCAAGCCTAAAAAATGATCAAGAGAGTTGATTCATTATATGTGTTTCTCTAACAACGTAAAAGAAAATAAAACTGTTTAGAGAGAGAGAGAGAGAGAGAGGAGGGAAGTACGTGGATCGATTTTCCAGAGAGGTCAGATTCGCAACGAGGTTCATTCATGAGCTCCCATCCGAGAATGGTGGGATCATCCTTATAAGCTACCCCGGTTATTGAATTCATTCTTGTCAGCACAGACTACAATATTCATGATATCAAAATAGAAAATGATATACTACATATTATATGATCAAGAAATATGTAATTTATACAAAATTATCTCCTTCATCCCGTGATGATACTCAACCGTATAGAGAATATAACAAATTACTGTAATTTTCCTCCCTTTTATTTGTGTTCCTTTTCAAGTTATTAGAAGGAGAAAAAGGAAGATGAGTTGATTTTTATACCTTGACATGATTTTTGTAGTAACCTTTAGTAATAGGACTAGTGAAAAAGTCATCTTCATTGTTCAAGTACTGGCCTTGATCCCTTGCCCATTGAACATATTGCTTTTTCCCTCCAAAACCTTCCCAGTTGTTCACCAAGCTCAATATCAAATATATCCCGTGCCTTTTGGCCTCAGACACCACAAAATCCAATCCCTAATTATTAATTACATACAAAAATGAATTCAATTATTATGATTTTCAATATAAAAAAATGTAATACAACTGCTTATTACTAATTAGCGCTGCTTTACATTTTCCTGTTTCAGTTTGTATTCCACAATACAGATGAATACTATGTACGTATCTCTTGAAATAAAATAGTCTTAAATGGTCAAAAGAACATTAATCCAATAAAGGGAAATAGGAAGGTGGAGCGCTTTTTGAAAATGTACCTTGAACATATCCTCGTTATAACCACCGGGATACGTTTGCAAGGCTCTATAGCCTCCATCACTGAAAGCCCAAGTTCTCGCAACGTTCATTCCGTATTTGGAAGCCTGTGTGAAAGTATCGGTCACCTTGTCCCTTGTGGAAGGGTCCGACGCCATGTACATCAACCAGTATGCATTGAAACCGTTAAAATAGAACGGCCTCCCATTCAACACAAACTGGCTGCCCCTTGTCCCCACAAAACCTCCACCACCACCACGGGCTGGCCTGGCCTCGCCATAACTGATCAATAGGGCTGCAATAACGAAAACAATAGCCAAGCTCTTTCCTAACATATTGTATCGGCTTATTTCTCTTAAATGTATTTATTTGGTATTTGTATGCTGGTATTTATTCTTGCTTAGACAAAGGGGTATATATAGGTGCGGCTTGATAGTCTAGAATCACAAGTAGTTAAGGATGGAAGATGGAGAGTGTACATATTGATCATGTTGAGGATGGGTTATTGCATCATAGTTCAAACTGCTTTCTACTTTTAGTCATGATATCGTATATATCATATGTAATGATTATCCATCTCTCTCTCTCTCTCTCTCTCTCTCTATATATATATATATATATATATATATATATAACACTTTTGACAGGCCGGATTAACGGATCATCCGTTAGGCCAAAATTTCATATCAATACATTATAATTATAATGCAAAAATCAATACATTATAATAAAAAAAAAAATCATAGTACAAAAATATTACAGTACAAAAACCAATAAATCATAGCATGAGTCAGAGATTTACAGTGTTCTAAAAATCGCTAGGCGTCAGGCCAGCGCCTAGCGCCGAGGACGCCTAGACGGGGCCTAGGCGGGGCCTAGAATTTGTGAGTAAATACCCCAATTTACAACATTTTATCCAACCATTTAATATTTCAACATAATACCTGCTACACAATAAAGTCTATGACAATTCAAAACTAAAAGTAATAATCACAAATTACAATTCACAACTTTAAAATTATTATTCGATTCAAAGTTCAAAATAATATAGATCCATAAGTTCATTAGTCAAATAAAAATATCATAGCATACAAAAAATAGGCCCATAAACGACGTCGTTTCAGGCCATAAAAATCTAAAAAAAAATTGGTCTGGCGCCTATGCGGCGCCTCCGCAACGCGACGCTCTGGCTGGAAAACCTCCTGGGCGACGTCGGTGGCGGAGAGACAGCCTCCAGTCGGCGGGCGTGCAATGGTGGCGACGGGTGATTTTGATTTTCCCGCTGGCGTCGTTTTCTCTCGATCTCGGCGGCTCCGGCGAGCAATTCCGGCGGGCTTTTGTTGCCAAAGGTTCGGCTCTTTACGGGCTACAGATTGGTGCCGGTGGTTTTGGCGACGAGGCACGAATCGAAAGCCCTCAATTTGATTTTGAGCTTGGGTAAAGATTTTGAGAATTTGACATACTTTTGAGCCTAATTGTAATTTTAAAGATTTATAAAACCACAGATTTACCCCAAACTTTTGGAAAACTAAGGGGCTTCCCATGAATCATGGTGAGCGTTCTCGAAAAAGCAATGTTTAATGTATTAAAAAGTACTGCAACAATATAAGAAAAGCACTCCAAATTTTGTCTAGATTCATGGTACTTTTTATACAGTACTGTAGTGCTAAAACTAGTCATATGCGATACTTTTACTATTCAGGTTTTTTATTTTATGGTGCAAGTATATGTCTAAATTCATGGATGCTTTTTTTATACAGGACTGTAGTGCTAAAATTAGTCATATGCGATACTTTTACTATTCAGGTTTTTTAATTTAATTATATTTATTTTTTATTTTTACGTTTCAAAACATGCAATATGTATCTTAAATCATAAATCTTGAGAATGTGATTAATTTGATATATATTTCATTTAAAACAAACAAGAATTGAAAATGTTATGGTTTGTTGAAATTTTGAGTTTTATTTCAAATTTTTAAATTCGTAGTTTATAGGAAATTGTGATGATTTTTGTATACAATCGTAGTGTTTTATCTCTTTATACGTTGTGCTTTCTAAAGAGCAATATAGTGCTCTTTATAAACGTTGATTGATGTCCAAAATACCCTTTTAATTATTTAATGCAGTAGTTTACATTATTACTCTGCTAACATATCATGTTCTCAACCATCAAGATTATCCAATCTAATGGTTAAGATAAGTCCCTAACTTCACATATAATGAGTAGGTTCTCATTTGAACCCACCT
>BMAC01000672.1:544378-579063 GCA_014905375.1 Phtheirospermum japonicum
GACTTGGACGCCTAGGCAGCGCCTGGGGCGCCCGACGATTTCTTTGGCCGATTTTTGAAAATCGTAGGCGGATTGGTGGCGCTAGCGCCTAGGGCGATTTTAGAATAGAGGAGATTTATGAAAAACTAATACTTTACAATACAAAAACAAATACATCCACATAAAAAACTAATACATTATAGTATCGAGTCAGATGACCTAACGGTCATTACCCGTTAATTGGCCTAACACAAGTGTTTTCCTATATATATAGGATTGAGTTCAAATGAAAACCCCGTCATTATATGTGAACCTAGAAACTCATATTGGCCTTAGATCTAATCACTGGTTTATATCTTTTTACCTAATCAAATCAACCAAACACAAAAGAAGAAATCTGCTCGAGAAACAAAACCCGAGCCCCAGCCGCCGCGAGCCCAAAACAAACGGAGCTAAAAAAAAAAAAACTGAAAACTGGGAAATAGACCCGTAAATAGAGAAACTAGAAATTGAAGAAACTTACTTGACCCGCAACGCGACGCTCTGGCTGGAAAACCTCCTGGGCGACGTCGGTGGCGGAGAGACAGCCTCCAGTCGGCGGGCGTGCAATGGTGGCGACGGGTGATTTTGATTTTCCCGCTGGCGTCGTTTTCTCTCGATCTCGGCGGCTCCGGCGAGCAATTCCGGCGGGCTTTTGTTGCCAAAGGTTCGGCTCTTTACGGGCTACAGATTGGTGCCGGTGGTTTTGGCCGACGAGGCACGAATCGAAAGCCCTCAATTTGATTTTGAGCTTGGGTAAAGATTTTGAGAATTTGACATACTTTTGAGCCTAATTGTAATTTTAAAGATTTATAAAACCACAGATTTACCCCAAACTTTTGGAAAACTAAGGGGCTTCCCATGAATCATGGTGAGCGTTCTCGAAAAAGCAATGTTTAATGTATTAAAAAGTACTGCAACAATATAAGAAAAGCACTCCAAATTTTGTCTAGATTCATGGTACTTTTTATACAGTACTGTAGTGCTAAAACTAGTCATATGCGATACTTTTACTATTCAGGTTTTTTATTTTATGGTGCAAGTATATGTCTAAATTCATGGTGCTTTTTTTATACAGGACTGTAGTGCTAAAATTAGTCATATGCGATACTTTTACTATTCAGGTTTTTTAATTTAATTATATTTATTTTTTATTTTTACGTTTCAAAACATGCAATATGTATCTTAAATCATAAATCTTGAGAATGTGATTAATTTGATATATATTTCATTTAAAACAAACAAGAATTGAAATGTTATGGTTTGTTGAAATTTTGAGTTTTATTTCAAATTTTTAAATTCGTAGTTTATAGGAAATTGTGATGATTTTTGTATACAATCGTAGTGTTTTATCTCTTTATACGTTGTGCTTTCTAAAGAGCAATATAGTGCTCTTTATAAACGTTGATTGATGTCCAAAATACCCTTTTAATTATTTAATGCAGTAGTTTACATTATTATATATATATATATATATATATGTGTGTGTGTGTGTGTGTGTGTGTGAGAGAGAGAGATTATGTTCGAATGAGAATCATTTACTTATTTGTTGAACCTAAAATCGATTATGAGTTTTATATCTAATTAAATAGATGCATTAGATTATTTATATTTTGCTCATTTGATTAAAAGTATTAGAATTATATAATGAAAGCACTGTTTGTGTATATAATTGATATATTAATAAAGTAATATGACTGTAAAATAAAAGTTTTGCTGGTACATGATAAAAATACTAGTTCACAGGTTCGCAAATAAGTGTGAGGTCTCATTGGAACTCACCCCTATCTCCCCTATATATTAATGCGGAATTCGTCTATCCTATGTGTCTATGTTCCATACTTTGTTAAGTTCGGAAAAGATTTCTGATGTTTCGGTGCCACCGAACCTAATATCTATCTATTTTAATATTTTATTTTTACGTATTTTCACCTAATTTAATATTTTCAATTATTATATTTTTTCTAATTTAATATTTTCCTTTTATTATATGTTACCTAATTCAGTATTTACTTTATCATATTTTTTCTGATTTAATATCTTACTTTTATTGTACTAATATAAAAAAAAAGTCAAGTTTAATTAGAAAAAATATATATAAGTTGAATTACTTTTTATTTATAATAAAAGTGGAAATAACTCTATTTTTAGAATTTGAATATTCTATTTAAAAAACACGAGTTATATAAAATTATTACAAAAGAGAAATAAATATAAATAATATAAGCTTAAATTTGGATATCCAATCCTAATATAATGTTTTGAGAATAACATTAACAATATACATATGAAAATCTATTACGCTAAAAAAGAAAATAAAAGAGAGAAACAACAATAACAAAAATAATAATAATAAAAATTCACACCTAGAAAAATAAATATTAAATATATTCTAAATTTCCTTATCTAATTTCAATATAATGCATTGATAAAAAAATTATTTATCTACATAAAAAAATTAATATCTTATGCAGAAAAAAAGAAATTATAAAATAATAATAATAAAATAATATTACATATACTACAAGTTAAATATATGACCTTTTTTTAATAAAATTATCAGTGTCTTATAAATTTTAATTTTTAATATAACATATATCACATACGACACGCAAATGTTGTATGTTTCACATTTTTACAAACTCAGTTTTTTTGGGTTTTCTTTCAAATTAAGGTATTTCTCTATATTTTACAACTAATTTCGTGACTACCGGGTAAAAACACTTAAATATTCTTTTTTGTGAAAACTAGTCTTACTGTAATTAGAACAAAAAATGCTCCAATTTGTGTCTAAAAATTATTTATTCTCAAGAATAATCTTTGTGTAAATAAAAAATAATATTACAATTTGTGTTTTTCATTTTTAGTATTTTTAATGAATATTATTCCTTTTCAAATCTTCATAATATGCGGGTGTTAAACCAGTATATAGTATATATATATATGTATATGTATATGTATATCTAGTGTGGCCTATAGGCGCTGGTAGCTTGCTTCCGGCTTGGTCTTCACTGACACGCTATCGGACCTTTCGAGTTAAGTTAGGTTCTAGACATGATCAATGTTCCCCTCACGGACAACACCGAGGATCACCAAGTTTGGACTCCTCTTATGGGCTTTTGTGTAACAGTATCTGTCCTCCTAATGTCCTTAGTTTTGTTGTAGAGCTTATTAAGGAAGAGTTGAGCTTTACCGGGCTTTGCTTGGTAGGCGCTGCCTACTCACTCGGACAATGCTATGAACACTTTCGTGTGCAGTTCCGCCCTCTTATCTTCCATAGAACAATATCGTGGCAACACTCTTCATCAGGGGGTTAATAATTATCCTTTATTGAAATCTCTCTATAAGTCCAAAAATATAAAAACTGTGAAAATAAATTATACCATATTATTACTTACGATCTAAGAAACAATATCCATACCATTTTTTCCAATAAATTTGTACATTCAAAAGTTTGAATTGAAATTATTACACATTTAGAAGTACATTGATGCATTATTAGAATGACAACGATATTTCCATTATATGTCAAGCCAATTTCCAACAGTTTTATTGCACATTTAATAGTTTGTTAATGCACATTTACATATCCGGTTATGCACAGTTAGTATTACAAGTATACAACAATACATGTTATATGTTTTTTAGTAAACCATCCTCCATCCAATTTACATCCATCAGATCTAAACCTATTGGGTGATTGAGATTTGACCCTACAGACTCATTTTAAGAATCGGACCAATTTGACCCAATTCATATATATATATATATATATATATATGAGCGGTTCCGGTGGTAACCAATCCTGGTCTGGGAACTTATGAAATCTGCTACTTATAGTTATATGTAATGTTACTCTGAGCATTAATTGTACACTACTACATTATTTTCTGTAAAACAAAATAAAATGGATTATGTGTAATTCTATTTTCAGTCATACACGATGTTACTTATAAATACAGTATTTTTCCAAAAAAAACAGTATAGCAATACACATAACTATATCCAACGGAGTTCGTAGATTTTCACATCATGACTTGATTCTCACTTAAACCACATAGAATAACGCCACGTCATAAAAATGCCCGATCAAACTTTTTTGGGTCTTTTTGATGAATTGACCAACTTAGCAGATGTGGTTTGCGATATTCAATGTCACGTATCTTTTCTGGAATATGGCCAATGTAATGAACCAAAATAAGATTTTACAAGGTTTTTGTCTTCGATTTAATATTTAAAACTAAGCAAAAATGATTACAAAAAAAGTATTGAATCACGCCACGTTAGCAAAAAAGTTTGATCGGGATAATTTTAAACATTTTTTGATAATTTTACCAATTTAGTGTAGGTGATTTGATACTAGACAATATCATGCTATTTTTTTTTGAGAAATTGACTGTATAATGAACTAATAAAAAGTAATTTTCATAGTATGTATCAAATATGCCAAGTTCTTTTTTTGAGTTTATGATCAAATTGCCATGTGATAAGCAAATCTGATTTTACTTTTATTATGATTCCAACTAGGATTTTTTTCTTGAAATCAATGATCATACATACATTATTTTTTGATTCCTATCTGTTAGAGATTGTTTGATCATATATAATATTATATGAGTGTCTTACGTCTCTTTTATTGTCAGTTGTACATCTCTGTTTAATTTGTAAGATTTATTATTTGATCAATATGTCTCATTCGATTTTATATATGTGTACACTATGTGTACAACATTATAATTTTTGATCTATATTTTTATTTTAATTTTCTCTTCCTAGTGTTTGAAAAAAAAATCTTATAAATATTGTTTTGGTTTCTACTGCCATCATAATTATTATTCCTGATTATTAAAATCTAGAAACACAAATTAACAATGACTAATAATCTAGAATATTATTAAAAAAAAAAACGATTCGTTGTACTTCCTAAAGAAGTATAACCATCTCTATTTATTCTTATTGAATATTATGTATTCCTGAAAAATACTTTGAGATCTGCGATTACTCTTGAAGACGTAAATTTATTTTTAGGCTTATTTTATTTTTCATATGTATTTTAATAAAATTAATTCAAGTTGTTTCTCCTGAAGTAGAACAACTAAGTATAATATTCTGAAAGAATATTCATACCTGTTTTTATTTAATGTAATAATTCGATACTCCTGAAGAATGTTGATAAATTAAATTATTGTGCTCTTGAAGTAGCACATGTTATTATATATGATACTTGTATGAAGAAAGTATAATACTTATATTTTAATGACATTAAATTTTGTTTAAATTCTTCATTGTCCAGATTTGCACAAATGACTAATATCACCAAGCTTGAGTTTGTTGCACTTGATAAATCTGGCAAGAACTATTTCTCATGGGCTCTCGATGCTTAGGTTCACCTGATCTCAAAGGGCTTAGGGGATATGATAAAAGAAGGAAATGAAGAATCCCAGTAGGATCGTGCTAAAGCACTAATTCTCCTACGCTACCATCTTCATGATGATTTGAAGATTGAGTATCTCACAGTCAAAGATCCACAAGAACTCTGGAAAGATCTAATAGCTGATTGACATTTGATTATAAGTAATAAAATGAAAATTAATTATTGTGTCACCTGCACGAGAAAATGCAATTTTCAGAAGCTTACTCATTAGCTTACACACCGCCCAGAGAGTATGCACACGACTCCAAGTTTGGGCAATCACTGATGGATTAGAAGGTAACTAGTCCTCATTTCAGTTGTTGATTTTTTCCCTATATTTGGCCAAAACCTGATTTTCGTAATTGAGCTCCGTTGTCGTTTTAGTACTTATATGCTAATCAAATCTTGCTGGATCAATCAAGACATGATGAAATGCGTATTGTTTGCTGCCAATCTCTTGTTTATCAAAAGATCAGGTTGTTAATAGATAATTTTCAGTTTCGAATAAATGGATGCCTTAATTACTAAATTTGATTGTGTTTGGTGGTAATATGTTAATTTCTTACGTTTTTATTTTGCAGCCAATAGTTGATGGTGAATCTGGAGATCTTAAGGTTTCATGAAGACTTTATCTTTTTTTTTGATTTAATATAGTTGAATAAAAAATATTATTGTATTTATATTAGTTTTAGTTTGCTGTGTCTTAGATTTTATTGAAATTTGGTGATATAATTAATATAATCACAATATTTATTATTATTAATTTTGGTGTATTCCTGCTTTCATTTTATTTTTTTAATTTTTTAAACTTTCTAGAAGGTAACTTTTGTAAAACCGTTCTAGTAAATGGACTTTCCAGAACAGTGTTTTTAAAAATCCGATTTGGAAAGCATAACTTACCAGAATGGTATTTAAAAATACCGTTCTGGAAAATCGCACTTTTAGAACGGTATTTTCAAATACCGTTCTGGTAAGAGAGACTTTTCAGAACGGTATTTTGAAATACTGTTCTGAAAAGTTGCGATTTCCAGAACGGTATTTCAAAATACCGTTCTGGAAAGTGGCGGATCAATATGGTATGGTACCATTCTAAAAAGAAAAATTATTTTGTAGAACGCCTTTTTTTACCCTTCTAAAAAGTCTGTCAATCCAGAAGGGTAAAAAAAGGCGTTCTGGAAAGTACAGTCTTTCTAGAACTATAACACTACAGAAGGCACAGAAAGGCGTTCTGGATAGGCAGAATTACCATTCTGGATTGGCAGTTTCTGCACTAGTGTCAAGCCTTGATATTGTTTACACGACTTTCTTGATGTATTTTAAATGCTATTTTCCCTCTATGCTTTGCTTCAATTTATTTATGCTTGAGTATTGAATTCAAGAATTTCATTAGATTTATGTTTTCAATCTCTAACTTTCAAGATTCGTATTATTTGGTTTCATGATTGTGTCCTGCTTTATGTTTTCAAATATTTTTCTAAGATTTGATTGTAGTTTGAAATTATTTAGCATGATAAACAAAACACCAACTTAAATTGATTGTGTGTTTAGTGTAATTGTGTGAAAAACAAATATCTTATTTCTGATTGCCATTCCTTGTGAGATACAGCTCAAGTCAAGCTTTCCACTTAAAATTACTCCATTCTCTTACGAAGGAGATTAAAATATAAGTCCTAAAAGCCTGATTCAAAAATTGTCATCAAATGCCAGGGAATGTCAAAGGCTTTAAGATGTTTGTTCGTGTTTAGTAGTTGGTTTAGTTCAATTCTCTTTCAACTCGATATATTTAATTTTTTATTTAGTGTATGTAAGGGAGATGAGCACTTGGTGGAGATCTTGCTCCTTTAATCGACAACATCAACCGAGTAAGTCGTACGAGAGCCTCACCCTAAGGAATTAAAGACAAAACTCCTAGATTAGAACCACTAAACAAGCCATCGATGTCTCACCACTAGCCAATCTAAACTTGCCCGATGATCAAAACGAGCAATACTATCACGACGCTCTACCACCTTTTATGAATCAAAACCATCCTAACGCATAAATGCCCGATGCTACCCCCAAAAATCCAAACTTAGATGTTTCTCCCAATTCTCAAGATCTCTAAACCACTCACAACCATGGTCCTTGAAGTGTACTTTTTCGTGGTTTTGGAATAAAGGTTCTATTGGCTTAGTGTTATCGGAAACCAATTCAATTGAAGGATTCAATGTATTTCAAACTTTTAAAATAAAAGGAAAATAAAAATAAAGAAACTAACCTATCTAAACTATCCTAAAAATTAAAATAGAAAGTGGGTAGAATGCCTCGGTCGTGTGCCATCAATAGAAATGCAAGCAAGTATTGAAAATAAGCAAGAAAATGCAATGTTTCACCAAGTACAAGCATGCAAGTACATGAATTGAAAGCATCAATGTAAAACGCAATGAAAGTTGTCATGAAAGTTTAAAACTTTACAAAAAATAACAACCAATGAAGTGTAGGTCTAAGATTCAACCTAAAACTATGCATGAAAATAAAAATCAAAATAAAGCATATGAAATACTTGAAATAAAAATGATCAAGGACTCGATCTATGATCTAGATGTGTCACTCATCTTGATTCCATGGACGATTCACAAGATCAAGCAAGAAATCAAAGATTTAAGGCAAAAAGCATAACATGAAGAACAAGCGTGAAATTGAAGAACAAGCATGAAAATGAAAGGAAGCTTACTTAGATTAAAAAGAGAATCCAAAATCTTGAATGTAATTGCAACCAAAGATAACAATCCAAGGGAGTACTTGGATTCTTCTTAGGCTTACAAACCCAAGGAGGTGCTTGAAAGTAAATCTAAATCTAGAAAAGAAATTATATCAAAGTTTGAAATTTAATCTAAAACCTAAGAAGAGAGAAAATTATCAAGAGCTTGTGAGTAATTTGATCCCAAACCCTAGATTGGGTTGGGAGGGGAGTGGTGTCCTTCATTGGTGCAAGATGTGGGATTTATATAGTTGTTTGTAGGGGTGAAAACGTCAAAAACACCAAATTTCTCGTAGCCCCCAGTGTCGCAGTCGATCGACTGCCCTGCCTCAAGGAGGTTGGCTACTGTCCGGCAGTCGATTGGGAGCTCTTTCAGTTGATCCATGACAAGTCGATCGATTGCCGGTCGATCTAGCAGTCGATGTGGAGCTTTTCAGATAATCCTGGATGCCTTCGGCTCGAATTTCTCGTTTTCCGGTCCAAAACGTCCGTCGAGTGAATATAACCCTTTTAGCCACCTGCAAAACAAGAATTCAAACTTAAAAACCCAAAAATAGCACAAACATCTTCACACTTTGTGCACTTTAAGCCTAGAAGTAAAAAAACAAGAAAATGACCTAAGAGCTAGAATAATAGGCTCAAAACGACTAAAAACAATGCTAAACTCTAACTAAAAACACTAGGAAAAATACAATAATTACATACAAAATAGTCCTCATGACACTCTAACTTACAATCTCACTCCACTAGAACGTCACCCGCATTACCATCAAGCTCCTCATGATCTGCAACAACAATACTTCCCAAAAGCTTGCCAAGAAGCCCCGAGGCCTTAGATGCATCAAAATGGGAGTTACCATCCTCAAGAACCTCAATTGAATTGTATGCAAGAGTTATCTCATTCCGTAATTGGCCCGCCCATGTCGTACATACATTTGGATCCACAGCTTGAGATTACGAGCACAAGGAAATCCACTTCAATCAATTACCTTCCTTCTATGGGCTACCGATCAAAGACCCTCTCAACTACATTCGAGAGTTCTGCTCAAGTATTTAACAAGGTTCAACTCTGGTTTCCTTACACCTTGAAGGGATGAGCCAGGACATGGCTCATATTTTTGACGCCCAACTCTCTTACTAAGTGGGACATGGTCTACGATCACTTCATGAGCAAGTACTATTCTAATAAAATCGGGTGAAGATTGCCTCGTTTAGTCAAATGGAGGGAGAACCTTTTCATGAGGCTTAGGAGAATTTCAAGGGACTTTGTACTCAATACCCACATCATCACTATCTATAGGAGCTAGTCAACCGATTTTTCTATGATGTACTTATCCTCACTTTCTTATACATGGTAGACCATGTCGTCGATGGAGATGTTGGGTCCCGAATGACACAAGAAGTTTATGATATCTATGAGTCCATAATTTATAATTCGCAACAAAAGTGTGCTATTTTAAAGAAGATTTCCGTCCATTGAGGTGACCACCTCTCATGAAGATACGAAGAGAATTGTAGAGTTGAAGAGGCAAGTGACATCTTTGCGAACCAAAATACATTTCTCTCCTATAGTGTAACACAATCCCCGTTGCCTATCGAGATGTATCAGATTTTTAGAGTGTATGGCTTGAAATGCCTGGCCCGTCATCGAGAAGCATGGAGCGAACCTTTGTCAAGCCACGTTTGATCCACCTGAGGAGTTCGAGAAGAAAGTTCACGTAGTCCAAGGATATAAAGCAAATCAAGCCGGAACGAGCTACCAATCGAACCAAGACGGTCAAGGGTATCAAATTTTTTTTCCTCGTAACAATGACCCCTACTCTCAAATGTATAAATTGGGTGGGAGGAATCATACAAACTTCTCTTGGTCGAGGAATTCCAATAGAGGCAACTAATCTTCAAGACCTCGACAACAAAGTAACTTTGCCCCCAACAATCCTACAAACAACAACAAAGGGGGCAAAGTTCTTTCAGAAACTGAACATCGTTCCAACCGGCACAAGAATCTCAAGTCCCATTCCAAGTGGCCCCACTGACTCAAGCTCTTACTTTGCCTTCTCTCTATGAAACATTGTGAACACTTAATCAATTCATGAAACGCTCTGAAAAGTGGATGGATAGGCTCGAAACTATGATTGGCCAACTTTCTACTCAATTAATGAAGAAAAATTGTAGAAAACTGTCGAGTTAACCGGTACAAATCCAATCTATCACCGTACTATGAAGTGGGAAAGTTGTATACAATAATATCTCATCGCCCGAGGATGATTCTCCTTCTCCACCAGCCATTTGAGATGTTGTGCTATTCAAAAACCTGGTTGTGCTATTGGCCACTTCTAGCTAAGACCCATCCCCAAAGGACACAAAGAGTAAGGATACTGAGCCAACTGAGGTCCTCCATAAATCTCCAAGCCCATACCGACCTCCGATCCCCTACTTGAGTCGATTACTTTTGGCAGAGCAATATAAGTAATTACTTGATCTTTTCAATATGCTTTATAAAGTTCATGTGAGTTTGCCATTGCAAGATGTTATTAGAAACGTGCCTGCTTATGCTTAATTTTTCAAAGAAGCTGCGTCAAAGAAACGTCATTTTAAGAATAATAGAAAAGTGTTTTTTTCAAATCTAGCTAGCATTATCTATAAAAATCCCCTTCCCCCTAAGGAAAGTGATTGAGGGTCATGTTTATAAAAATAACTTTAGGGAATGGAAAAAAACCCGGGGGATGCTTGACCTTGGGGCGGGAGTCAATTTGATGCTGTTTTCTATTTTTGAGTAATTGGAGCTAGGTGAACTTAAGAAGAAGAAGATGTGTTTGCAACTTGTCGACCACTTGTTTATAGATACTCAAAAGGGGTGATTAAGGATGTGTTGGTATAATAGGAGGCCTCATAGTTCCTATAGATTTTGTAATTGTTGATGCCAAAGAACTAAGTAATGAGGGTCGTTAGGAAGCTCTATTATTGGAACGTCCGTTTATGACCACCACGAATACGTTTGTTGTTGTGAAGAATGGGAGTGTAACTCTCTCGATTTTAGGTGACACGGCATGTTTTACTCTCAGCAACTCGCACATAACCCCCACTTCCATTCTCAATCGTGAATGTTCCCTTATAGACCCCATCACCCCCTTAGCACAAGGATAGATCAAAGAGGAATCGGCAAGCCATAAAGTTGTTGCTAGTGATGATGTTTCTTGGCTCTCCAAAATCAAGAATGGCGAGAACCTAAGTTGGAGGGTGTAGTCCATACTCGCGAGTTAGAGCGTGAGAAACTTGAACAAAACTCAAACTTTGACAAAATCATCTCAAGAATGAGTTTCATGATGAGGGCGGAAAGAGGCCCGATTTCAACCGTGGTTAGTGAAAAAATGAACAAAAGAAGGAAGAGTGTCGGAATGCGGGGAGAAGAGGTGAAGCTTCATTATGATAAGAAGCTTGTTTCCAAGAGCCTCGAGACTGGGATGCAAGATTTACTCGATAACCCCCATCCCCGTGATTGTCCTGTGAAACTCAATTCAATATGGAGTAGCCCGTTTATGATTAAAGATGTAAATTTAGATAAAATGATTAGGCTAGTGAATTTTAAGACTCGAGAATGTCTCCAAGTGCACGACCATGGTGCAAAAAAAACACACATGGATCAATGCTTACGTAAGTTGTGGAGTTTGTCATTCTTGGAGACCCTCTATCGCTTAACCAACTTGAGTTTGTCAAGCTAGCAACATTAAACATGCGCTTCTTAGAAGAGTTTTGTATCCTTATTATGAAATATATTAAATCATGTATATGCATCTTTTAACCCTCTGCTTCTCTTTCAGATTTTTATTGTTTAGATTTGTGTTTGTGTTGTAGGGGGTATCTCATCATGAGTGGAAGGTCGCTTTTACATACTCGAGGCCATTTTCTATGAAACAGACAATTTTTTAAAGCAACTGAAGTTTAAAGAGAAAAAACGAAGCCCCATCAATGCCCTATCGATCAATGCCTAATCAAAATGACATTGTGCACATGTCGATGGCATGTCAATGTCCTGTCGATCGATGCAGGGCCTCTTTGATGTTTCATCAATCGATGGCAATTTGACACAAACGGACTGTCCTCTCTATCAATTATCCACCGATCAGCGCATGATTGACGGGCACGCCCAGCTCGGCCCTGCCATATCTACTCAGCAAAGCTTCTGAACCAAACCGTCAACAGAACCGACCCGGATGCTGGGAACCTCTTATAAAAAATTAAAACATTGCCATTCTTCTTCCTCTTCACACATTTGGTTCTTGTTCTTGCTCTCTCTCGCACCCATCAACTTCGACCAACTCCAGCCATTTTTTGGAAACATTTCGACCAACAACCATCAACCTCCATCCAAATTTTGGTGAAGCAATTTCCTTCAATTTCTCGTAGTAAAATGACCCGAGCTATTTTGCTCATCAGTTTCGTTCGAACATTCGAGGAATTTTGTTAGAGCTCTACTTGTCGTTTCTTTTGATTGATAATTTTTCTTGGTTGAGTTTTCGATTTTGTTTTTGTTCCCCCATTTTCAAGACCTTCCCTTTTGAACCATCGCATGCCAAGTGTTCAACGAATTGCCCCATTGAACTTCATCTTGTCTTCTTCAAGAACAGGCAAGCAAAAGGACATCGCGACAAAATATGGGGCCTCGTTTCCATATACTCAAGGGCAGATGGCAAAATTTATTGTTCAATCTCCACTTGAGAGTTTGCAAAGCCTCAGGCTATCGATTTTGTGCAAGTGAAGAAACGGGTCTAAGAGGGCTCGTCACATTTTGAGGTGGTGTTGAGATATATCAAGGCACTTAGGTGCATTAAGATGGAACTCTCTGGATATCGCGAACTAGTGCTCGTATTTTTCACCACCTTTGTTTCCTTCACCGATGGGATGTTAAAGTGCCGACTCGAGGGCAATGAGATTTAAATTAGTTCGGGAGTCTTGGAGGAAGTTTTTGGGTTTGGTAGCTATATATGGAGTTGCTCCGAAGCCCAAAGACATAGTTTAGAATGATTAGTAGTTATTTTCCTAATTATTTTAATTTTATTTCTAATTATTTCTTATTTATCAAATGACATGTGAGAATCAAATACATAGTTTAGAATGAGTATGTATTAATATATACAATAATATATATACATATATATAATTATTAATATTATTCTTATCATTAATATTATTAAGATTTTATCCTTGTAAGGTATTTTAGTTTTTTTTTTTCCGTAAATTGACTCTTTCTCTTTAAAAATTGCAATTGATATAAGTTCTTACTAGAATAAATTGTGACGCAAGACCTCTTATTTAAAAGAGAGAAAAATGGAAAGAGTCTGATCACAAAACGATAAGAAATATACAAAAATTATGTTAAAAAAAAGTATTTAAGAAGTTATTTGATAAACAAGATAACATTTCATAAATAAATCACGCTTGGTAATATAAGTCTTGCATATCTCAATCCATGTTTTATCTGTTGATAATCTTTTGCTTTTTGATTGATCTAAGAGGAACGCTTTCAAGTTATTTATGATATTTTCAAATTTTATGGAGGAAAAAAAAAGTACTTAGGGCATTATTTATCATTTAGGTATTTCTATCTTTTATTGTTCAAGTCGGCTATACTATTGTATCATTTGTGGTATTTGGAATATTATTTATTATTTAACCCCGAAAGTAGAAATCATTTTTTTTTTTGAAGAAAACCCACTACAAAAAATATTTGGTAAAGAAACCTACTCTCTTTATTCAAGACCATTGTTTTCTAAAAGTCCTTGAAAATTAAGGAGTAATGATACTATTTTATTTTGATTTGTTTTTTAAATATTTTAAAAGTCATATTTTTAACTCACTTTTGCTCACCAGTCATTTAAATCTATTTTTTAGGGGCAATTCTCATATACTCTAATAGTTGAATACTCTATCCCAAATACTCAATTAAAAATATCAATTTTTCATTTAATCTATTTACTTCTTATTTAATCAAAACTACTACGTCAGAGTACTAAATTACCCATACATAAAAATTTCTTCTTTATTTTCTTGCAATTATTTTAACTCAAATAAATACATACTATTTTATGTTAATCTCATACTACCCATGTTGATTTTGTATCGCTGCCACTTGATACGACATCAAACGTTGGTATAATAAGAAAACTAATAAACAAGTTGCTAATATTGTAAAATATGGTTACGGGGCCTCGACAAGTCGATAACATGGTAATAATAATTTTTATAGTTGTTATGAAATTATGGAAAACAGGAATCCCAGTATTTGAATATTTCCTTATTATGAAAACTGAGTATAATAAGGAGATTTAATCCCATCTTATGAAGTAATCCTATTAGTTGGTGGACAAGTTTAAATAAAATCTTATAAATAAGGCATTTAGACCCTTATTTCATAACTTCAATTATCATGAATCATGGAACTCGTGAGTTTTATGGGGGATTATTCTCTCATTTTATACAATTTATATGGTTACTGGCTTAAGTATCGGAGGGCCTATGCCTGGACTTTCTGGCTTGGGCTTTCTACAGATCGTTCGTGGTCGAGAAGGGTTTTAAAGTGATCTGAACTCTTTCTTTGTAAGTCAGTTTTTTTGGTTACATCAAGTGGCTTCGTCTGTGCGAATATGAAGGACATCGAGTTTTTGGACGAAAGATGTGAGATACAGGACCGGCCCTGTATCCGGGCTATCTTGAAATTTATTTCAAGTTCTCCAAGAGAGAGGTGACATTTACTTAACTGTATTGACTTGAATGAATGAGTCACAAGTATGTTTTCAATCATAAGAAATCAATTTTTAGAAGCTATTTTTCACGTTTTGGTCATGGTTTTATAACAATGTAACAGTCGTTTAAATCACATAAAAGGGAAGATTATTAGCCTTCTTATCTGCTAGAACTTGGGGGATTTGGTTTAATATGGTTTATTTGGTTTAACTGATTTATTTTGTTTTATGTGGTATAATTTGGTATGGTTTGTTTAATTTATCTTAATATGGTGTAAACATGGTTTATATGGGTTTATTTGGTTATATGCTTATATATTTTATTTTGGTTACATGGTTCTTTGGTATATTTAACACTGTTCATTTGGTTAATGTGGTTTAATATTATATATTCGATTTCATATTATTTAATTTATATGGCTAATATGAGTTGGCGTGTTTATTTGGTTTATTTGAATTTCAAACTTTTGGCCTTGGGTTTGTAAGTTCAAGAAGAATCCAAATACTCCTTTGTATTATTACTTTTGATTGTAATTCAAGATATTGAGTTCTCCCTTTTACTATAGTAAGATTTCTTTTAATTTCAAGCTTGTTCTTCAATTTCATGCATGTTCTTCAATTTTATGCTTTTTGCCTTAGCTCCTTGATTACTTGTTAAATCTTATGATTTTGCTATTAGATGAGTGACACATCTATACCATAGATCGGGTCTTGGATTGTTTAGGTTTTAAGTTTTCCTTGTGCTTTATTTGCAATTTAATTTTCATGCATAGTTTTAGTTTAAATCCTAGATCTATTGCTTGATGCTTGTTGTTTCACGTAAAGTTTTAAACTTTGACATTAATTTTCATTGCTCTTGCTAGTTGTGCTTTCAATTTTTTGTAATTTGCATTATTCAAGTTTTTATGTACATGCAACTTGGTTGTACCTTGTGCATGCATGCTTGTACTTGGTGAAACATGCTTGTTTTTTATTGCTTTCATTACTTGCTTGTATTTACATTGATGGTATACGACTGAGGCATTCGACCCACTTGCTATTTCAATTTTTAGGATAGTTTAGATATGTTAATTACTTTATTTTCATTTTATTTTCGTTTCTCAAGTTACAAACACCTTGATTCCTTCAATTGAATCGATTTCCGATAACACCAAGCCAATAGAACCTTTTATTTCCAAAACCACGAAAAACTATACTTCAAAATGGCATTGTTGTGACTCAGCTTGGTTAAGGCCTTCAATTTAATTATTTTTTCATTGTGTTTTTAGCTTTCCTTTTTATTTGACGATTTCTTTGAGTGTATGCAAGGTCGTCGTTCGCTCGGACATGATTTAGTACCTTATAGTTCTAACCCCGAACGATTGCGACGTGTGCGACATCCCTTGCTTCTTGAATACAATATGGTGAACAATCTTCCAAATATCGGCCCATTTCTAGACCCTAACGAGAAATCTCCTCGGGCCAATCCTCAAAGATGTAAATCAACCAAGCCCGGACAGACGCCTGCATCGGTCGACGCACCACCAACGCACACTTGCAGTCGCGTCGATCCTGGCTTGCGTCGGTCGATGCAATGCCCAGTCGATGCATGCACTCTGGCTTGCATTGACGTCGGTGCTAGGACTACGTCGGTCGACGCTCCGGCAATTTGAGCAGTTATTTCGGGAAAAACTATATAAACCCGTCATTTTCACTTCATTTGGTGTGCTGGAACTTTGGGGGAGGTTCGAAAATTACAGAGACCCTTCATTTCTTTCCCCCTTTCGATCACACGCATAATTCGAGTTTAATAGTTCGTCGTTTCATCATTTCAAGTTCGTTCGTCATTCAAGTTCGTTCTTCGTTGTTGTAGACTCGTTCGATTGCTGCTGTTTTCTTTACATCATAAGTGTTTCTTAACTTTGTAATTTGTTTTATGTTTTAGCTTTGGTTATCTTTGAATGTTTATGTTAATTTAGTTCGTAATCCTTTTGTCGTTCTTCTTGTTTCAGTTTGTATTCCTTCGCTTTGGTAGTGTAGTTATGATTTCTCGTTAGATTAGTTGTTTGTTTTTAATGTCGATCATGGTCATGTTTTCGTTAAAATTATGTTTTTGAATATGTTAATGCTTGTCGGCTAGAATTTATCGTTCTAGTGCCTAGAGTCATTTAGAACCATCTCTCAGGATGATTCGACGCTTGATAGACAAGTCGGGATTGACCACCCTGGCTCGTAGGTAAGGTGCTCGATGAAACTCCTGAGTGATCGTGGAGATGATTCTAGCGCATTAGAACCCTCTCTTTCTTAATTGTTTAAAGGTTTTATATTTTATTTAATTCATCACATTAGATGTTAGAAATCTCAAATCAATATTGGATCGCATGTTTAGTTTAGTCTTTTCTTTCGTTTTTATGTTCGTAAAATCAAACACCGGAATAACTTCCGATTTGTCTTCCTTATGATTCGAATCAAGTCCAACTTACCACCTACAGCTGCTCCGTTCTCTTACGGACGAGATTTTTATTTTTAAATAAAAAGTAGGTGTAAAAAGTTCGATTCAAAATTTGGCGCTGTTTCCGAGGAAGGCTAAAGGTCGTAGATTTTTTGTGTTTACTCTTCGTGACTTTTGTTTGTGTTAGTGTTTGTTTGTGATTTTAATTTTTGTTTGTTCTTGTTCTTTCTGTTACGTTTAGTCTCGTTTGTTGAGTGTTGTGCTTTGTAGACACATCTTTGAAAATTCGAGATTAATTTGACTGAAGATGGCAAACTATCGAGCTAGTTCGCCATATGATGACCATTTTGCTCCAACTTTCGATTATCAAGTTCCTCCATCGTATTATGACCCGTATGCTCTGATCGGTCAAGAATGGGCCCATACTTTTGATTATTCTGGTCCATGTACTTCATGTTGCTATAATCCGAGCATGGATTCTTTTGCACCGTCTTGTGGATATTATGAACCGGGTTTTGACGATTCTTATGCTCAATTCGCCCCGCCTTATTCTTACCAGAGCGCTGACTCGTATGCTCCACCATTTCAAGATTTCTATTCTTCGAGCTACGACGTTTACACTCCACACACGCTCTAATGCATATACTTCGAGCGGCGATCTTTACACAACAGTTTCTCAATATTTGTCCATGTCCCTTTTTTTGGAATTTGAATCTTATTTAACCAAGATTTTGGATTGGGTTCAACGGATGGATGAACGCATGGATCGCTTCGAGATTCAATTAGAGCAACTTGTCAAACAGGCGCACGGGCTTAACCAACCTTATCATGAGGAGATGCCCATCGTTGATGTGGAAGAATCTATCTTGGTTGAGGGCAGTTCAAGCTCCGATGATCTTTTAAACGAGGTGTGCAAGGAGGTGCAATTGGTAGGTGAGGTGAAAAAGTTGGAAGTCGGCATTATCTCTCCCGTGCTTTTTGAGGATATTGTACAAGACTATGTGAGAGAGTCGCCTTCGGGTGAATTTAGTAAACCTCATGCCATGCCACCTGACGCTTTGTACAAACATGAGATGGAGTCGTTAGAAGAGGTAGTTGAGAAGGAGCCTGTTTGCCCTCTTTTAAGACCGATTCTGACTTTACATGACTTTGAGGGCGTTGAGGCGGTGATCAAGGGAATGAAAGATCATGGTTTAGTTGATAGACATTTCCTCTATTCTATTTTTGTTCCAAAGAGTCAAATACTCTCTACTAGCCCTGTTTTCCAATACCCTCTATAGGACTTTATGTAATTTTTCTTTTTTATTTTTGGAGACGTTAAAACTCCATGTGCGAAATTGAAGAATGTTATCAGTTGCACTTAGAAACGTAAGATCGGAGTCAATGAACTCTCATTTTTGATTTATGTAAATTATGCTCATTTAGTACCTCATCTCTATGAGTACTCATCTCTATGTAAATTATGCTCATTTAATACCTCATTTTTGAAAAAGAATACAAAAAAATAAGTACAAGAAGAGAAATCCTTGTACAAGTTGAGTTATTATTTTCGTTTTTATTTCTTAGATTGTATTGTTAAAGAGGTGTATAGATGACTAGGCTAGTCGGGTGACGACTTGGCGGTTTGTTCATGGATAGACTTTGGCTGAGGCAATGATGGAGGATGTACATGGAGGTCAACTCATTACTTTTAGGTGTTCGGAAGTTAGTCTAAATCTCTTATCTCAACGTTATCGTGTCGTCCTTTTAGTTGAGTTTTCAGTATCTAATGCATTAACTTCTTGAATCATTTGAATGCATTAGTGAGTAGGTCATCGGGTAGTTAGATTTTCCTTGTCTACGTCTAGATTTGATTTTGCTTGAGGACAAGCAAAAAGCTAAGTGTGGGGGAGTTTATTTGTACATATTTGTATGTGTTTTTTCGTGGGTTTTTGCATTGTGTTTTGTTTGTTTTTACAGGTTTTATATTTATCTTCTTCTCATTTCTCTTCTTTTTGATGTTTTTCTTTTCTTATCTTGCTTAATGTTTTTCTCCCTTATTTTATAAGTAAATGTCTAATTTTGCTTAATTTTCTAGTTTCAGCTTCGAAAAGATGAAAACGGGATGAGCGACGTGAGGACGTCCTGCAGGCGCAACGCCCGCGTTGACGCCGAGAGCCGCCCGCTTTGATCGACGCTAGGTCGACGCAAACTCTCTGTTGTGTTGACCCATGTGCGCGTCGGTCGATGTATTCCCAGTCGACGCCTGCATCGGTCGACGAACCGCCGACACACAATTGCAGTCACGTCGATCCTGGCTCGCGTCGGTCGACCCAATGCCCAGTCGACGCAAGCAATCTGTCTCGCATCGACATCGATGCTAAGACCGTGTCAGTCGATGCTCCAGCAGTTTGAGCAGTTATTTCGGGAGAAACTATATAACCCGTCATTTTCACTTCATTTGGTGTGCTGAAACTTGGGGGAAGGTTCGAAAATTACAAATACACCTCAATTCTTGCCCCCTTTTGATCACACGCATAATTCAAGTTTCATATTTTGTCGTTTCATCATTTCAAGTTCGTTCGTCATTCAAGTTCGTTCTTCGTTGCTGTATACTTGTTCGATTGCTGCTGTTTCTTTACGTCATAAGTGTTTCTGAACTTTGTAATTTGTTTTATGGTTTAGCTTTTGTTATATTTGAATGTTTATTATAATTTAGTTCGTAATCCTTTTGCCGCTCTTCTTGTTTCAGTTTGTATTCCTTCGCTTTGGTAGTGTAGTTATGATTTCTCGTTAGATTAGTTGTTTGTTTTTAATGTCGATCATGTTCATGTTTTCGTTGAAATTATGTTTTTTACTATGTTAATGCTTGTCGACTAAAATTTATCGTTCTAGTGCCTGGAGTCATTTAGAACCATCTCTCGGGATGATTCGACGTTTGATAGACAAGTCGGGATTGACAACCCTGGCACGTAGGTAAGGTGCTCGATGAAATTCCTGAGTGATCGTGGAGACGATTCTAGCGCATTAGAACCCTCTCTTTCTTAATTGTTTAAAGGTTTTTTATTTTATTTAATTCATCGCATTAGATGTTAGAAATCTCAAACCAATATTGGATCGCGTGTTTAGTTTAGTCTTTTCTTTTGTTTTTATGTTCGTAAAATCAAACACCGGAATAACTTTCGATTAGTCTTCCTTGTGGTTCGACTCGAGTCCAACTTAACACCTACAGCTTCTCCGTTCTCTTGCGGAAGAGCTTTTTATTTTTAAATAAAAAGTAGGTGTAAAAAGTTCGATTCATTTGGTAGTCGATGGTTTATATGGGATGGGTTGACGATCTTATTAGACCGACAATGATTTGTATGGATATGTTTGTATGGATATGGAACCGATCAACGTTAGGTTGGTGATAGTTTGTGCGGAGATGTTTTGATGTTTTATGGTTATGGACACACTTATTTAGGTTGAAGATATTGTATAATTATAGTATAGAATATGGGGGACTAACTGTTTATATGGTCTAATTGGTGTGGTCTAAATGAGTTTATTTAATTTTGTTGTTATATGTTTTGTTTGAATTATATGAGTTAGTTGGTTTATTTAAGGTTGGTATGGTTTAGTTGATTTGATTTGGTTTTATATAGTTTGGTTGGTTTATGAAGCTATGGGTCATTGCTTTGGTCGGAGAAGTGGATTAAGGCTTAAGGATAAAACTATATGTATGTATACGGTTAGCTCGACCTGTTTTAGGTTGAATAAATGGTTTTGTGCCGAGCTGTTTTAGGTCAGATAAATCGTATGTGGTTATGGTTACTGTTGAACTATGATTTCAAGAATACGTGATTTTTAATAGGTAATGTGTGAATTGCCAAAGTTAGGAGTATAAAGGTGATCACGTTCTATTTACACAAATCTTTATTTTTATATTCTACCTAATTCCGTATCTCAATCAGCCAGAATATGGGGTACTCGCTGATATGACATCAAATATCGGTATAGTAAGAAAACTAATAAACAGATAGCTAATATGGTAAAATATGGTTATGGGGCCCCGGCAAGTCGATAACATGGTAATAATAAATTTCTTTGGATTATGAAAATTGAGTGTAATAAGGAGATTTAATCCCATCTTATGAAAAATTCTATTAGTTTGTGGACAAGTCTACATAATAAACTTTTAAATTGGGGATTTATGCCCTTATTTCATAACTTCAATTATCATGGGTCATGGAACTCACTAATTTTATGGGGAATTATTCTCTCTTTTTATACAATTTATATGATTACTTACTTAAGTATTGAAGGGCTTACGCTGAGACTGTCCGGCTTGGATTTTCTGCAAGTCATTCGTGGTTGAGAAGGCAATTCGAGGAGATCTGGACTCTTTCTTGATAAACCTATTTTTTTTGTTACATTATTCTTTGGTGAAGAAAATTCACTAAAAAAATATTTGGTAAAGAAACCTATTCTCTTTATTCAATACCATTGTAGTCTAAAAGTCCTTGAAAATTAAGAAGTAATGATACTATTCTTATTTTTTTAAATTGAGTTGGTTTTTTAGTGTTTTAAAAATAATATTTTCAACTCACTTTTACTCACCCGTCATTTCAATCTAGTTTTTTAATGGCAATTCCCATATACTCTAATAGTTAATACTTTGTCCCAAATACTCTATTTAAAATATCAAATCTTCATTTAATCCATTTACTTCTTATATTATCAAAACTACTACGTCAGAGTACTGAATTGCCCGTACTTACAAATTTCTTATTTATGTTCTTGCAATTATTTTAACTCAAATAAAATTCATATTATTTTATATTAATTTTATACTACTCATGTTGATTCGTATCACTGCCACTAATTAACTCTCAACGGATTCCGATGATATTTCATACTATATTGTAAAATCTCACACCAAATCGTGAAATTTTATACTAAGTTGTAAGTTTTCATACTATATCATAAAATATCATACTAATTTTTATAATTTTATACGTTTCCATCAAAATCTTGTACTAAATAATCCTATTTTTTCTTTCAACGACGAATCATACTAGAAATATTTTTTTTTCTACTTACATACTAATTAGTACATAAGGTAGGATGAATTCTCATTTTTAAATATATGTTAAAATAAATACTACCCAGTTAGTGATGTTCAAAATAAGAGAATTTCATGTGCATAAATTCTATATTAGGTGGGCATAATTACATCAAGCTTAAGGAATATAATTTTGCCCAACTACTCATAATCAATAAAGCTTAATGAACCATCAATCTGGCCCGAACTTTATTAATTGGCTGGGCCTAAACAATGGCCCTATTGCTTGTCCTTCTCTCCATCAAAAATAATCATCAATCGCCATTAACACCATTTATTGACAGTACATATTCTCCAGAGATGCTCCAGCAACATCTACCGTCGTTCAACAAAATATGGATGGGAGTTATCACCTCCCCGAATAGATTCTCGCACACTCCACCATGTCATTCTGTCACCTTCACCACCATCGTATTCAGCGACTGACAATTAATTGACAACAGCAGAGGCGCCAGTGTTTGACGATGACGATTTTTGTGGGTGGTGGCTGAACTTAGGGTTCACTACTACAAAAAAGCCATCGGGACAGGGTTATAGGCGTCGGTTGTTGTCAAAATCGATGACTATAGTCGCGCGGGGTCTTTTTTATAATTAAAAAAAGTTATATGCGTCGGTTTTAAACCAAAAACCGATGCCTATAGTCAGAGGCGTATACAGAAAATCTTTTTTGGTGGGGCACCGACATAATAATATTTTTATTTATTATAATTATACTCAAAAAATTATCGTATTAAATAACAATCATAAAATTTAATAAAGGTTTAAGAAAAACATAATACTATTGTTCTCGCGGAGTTATCATATTTTAAAATCGACTTACAATTACATCATGCTAATAATCAAAAATAATTTTTTCTCTAGGTATGTAAGTAAAATAATTATGCAATATATTTGATCTCTCATGCTATTATATAATTTTATACCATTGGTATAATAAATCTAAAATTTATAAAATTTGATGATAAATAAGATCAACAACATCTAAACTCAAATCTCCGTTAAATATCACCAAACAAAACCATTATACAACACTTATTCTAAAAAGTTAAATATTATGGCTTAAAAAATAAACAACAAAATTAGTTAATATAGAAATTAATATATATTTTTAAATTTAAATTATGAGGAACAGTATTATTTTTTATAAATAATAACTATATATATATATATATATATATATATATATATATATAAAGATAAAATTATTTGGGGGGGCCTGTGCTACACAGGCCCCCAAGTAGATCCGCCTCTGCCTATAGTCGCACAGTTTTTTTTTGTAATAAATAAAAGTTATATGCATCGGTTATCGAAAGACAACCGGTGCCTAAATATTAATAGCATCGGTTATTCTTCAACAACTGATGCGTATAATAATAAGATAACAGAAATATTTCATTAAAATAAATAGACATCGGTGTTGGTCAAATAACCGATACCTATATAATTCGGGAAAAATCAATATGCATCAGTTGTTGGACGTCAACCGATGCCTATAATAGAAATAAATCCAAAAAATATATAAGCATCGGTTCATGTAGAGCAACCAATATTCAAATTTAATTACGCGCCCATTCGCGGGAATAAAAGGGTGAAATTGGCTGAGCAAGAATTTCAAATCATGAAGCATCGGTTTTATGAGATTAACCGATGCACATAATAATAAAAATCCAAAAATTTTCTGTAAAATAAATAGCATCGGTTGTTGATGGACAACCGATTCCTGGAACAAAACAAGAGCATCGGTTCTGTTGAAAAATCGATGCTTATTCAAATTTAATTACGCGCCACCGCGGGAAGAAAAAGTGAATAAATATCGACCAAAAAAACTCAAAATATTATGCATCGGTTGTTTACTGATCCCGATGCATTTATATTTAAAAGTAATAATAGCATCTTTCTATTTGTCAAAACCAATGCTAATTATTTTGGCATCATACAATATGCATCGGTTGCTCTGTCAACAACCGATGCATATTGTGGAATGCTTTCTTCTCTTAAAATGCCGACATTTTTAAAATTAGTAGAACAACTCATAATTCTAAATTGAATTTTCACAGTTATAATTGATGAAAATAAATTCAAAACTCCACCCAAATATCTTTAATCTTTGTTATTGAATTTGCAGTTAAAATTTTTGAAATTAACCGAAAACCTACCAGTCTCTTTGCAAATTGATCAAGGTACGTATGTATTTATTTTTTGCATTTATTGTTTTACATAAAATTTATCTGCATTTAATCTGAAAAGACGTGAAGCAGCATTAATATTTATTTAAACCTAGAATGCATACGGTTGTTTTGTTTCTGGAAATTGAAAAGGCATGATGCATCGGGAAATTGAAAAGGTATTGAGAATTCAAAGATAAGAGAGTTAGATTAGAATAACGAGATTAATACGATGGTGGTGGCGGTGGCCGGAGTGTAGGTTGAGAAGGTAGTGCACCATGACCAGCCGGACATTGCTCGTGTATGCAGCGGGAGTTTGGTTGGTGACTCAACGGTGACAAGCAATGTTGAAGCGAGGTCGAGTGAGATGTTTGACTCGTATTAGCTGCTACGGCATGGAGTGGGAAGAGAGGGTGTAGGTTTTGTTTTGTAGTCGGTGGTAGTGAAGACTATAATTATATATTAATAATTTTAGGTGTAATTTTTGTTTTAATGGGAAGTAGTTGATTAAATGGAATTGAAAAAAATTGAATGATTATTTGAGAATAAATAATTATCTAAATGTATTGAAAGAAAGTTATTCTTTTTTAAAAAAATTATTCTATCTCCAAAAAAACTCAAAGGTGATGGGTAATTGTCAAATACTCCGTGAAAGTTTGAGAAAAACTACATGCAGAAAGAGACTTAGGGATTAGATGCAATATGATACAATTACCCTCACTTTTGTTTCCAAGTGAAAAGCCTTCAGTTTACACTAAATCAAAAGAGGATAAAAAAGAGAAAACTATTTTTTCGAATATAGTATAAGAGTTTTTACATTTTCCAACCTCATTTTGCAACGTATATGTACTACACATAATTTGTTAAATACAATCTCTAACTCTTTTCTCGTCCAAAAAATTCTCGGGCTCACGCGCGTGTTACTCACTTGCCTCTTTTGTGACTTTATTAATGAAAAATTAGACGTAGGTTGCAAATATAATAAATCATTTATAATACGAGTTGTTATTTACAACAAAAAAAATTTAATTTCAAAGTGTAAAACCTGCAAAGTACAAGTTGTAAAAAAATTGTTTTTCCCGAATTAAGAGAATAAATCATGGTACCTTTATTTTTATTTTCAAACAATCTTTATTGTAATTGTCTATTTTGTTCTTTGATAAAAATATATTATATTATTCATATTTTAAAAATACCACATCGATATATATAATAAAAAAAATATAAAACACATATTTTTAATAATTCTTTTAAAATTAGATAAAAAAAATCCATATTTAATCACTTAAAATCTGAAATATCGAATAACCATAAGTTATTAAGTAAATGTTTTAAAATAATATTGAAAACTATAAGAATAAATAAATAAAATATGATAATTTATAACTAAATTATGAATACTTAGTTAATAAATCTGAAAGTTTAAAAAATTATAAAACAAATAAATAATATAAAAATTATGTAATAAATATAAAAAATTATGAATATATTGATACAATTATTTTAAAAGAAAGAAAAAACACATGAAAATAAACATAATTATTATAGATAAAATAAGTAATGCTTAAAATGATGAAAAAATAAAAAATATAATAACTCATAAGTGAGTTGTAAATACTTATTTAATAAATACATATATTTTTAAATCATAAAAATATATAATACATAATATAAATCTGGTAAAATAATTATTTGCAATACTATACGAATTTTATACTTTACAACTTAAAATATTTTGGTTATAAATAACAACTCGTATTATAAATAATTTAATATTTGTAACTTTCGTCTAATATTTCTTTGAAAGACTACCAAAATGACATGTACGTTACATTCACGTGAGCCACTTAACTTTTCAAATGAAAAATGAGTCTTAAGTTGCTTTTGATAAATCCCGTGTAATTAGTAAAAAAAATATTAGATTAGAAAGTAATGAAAAAAAATTTAAATTAAACAAATAAAAGGTTAAGGCCTTATTTGGTGATGAGCAGTTTGGGGCAAAATTAGACCAGTCAAATCCTGTAATCAAAATGTAAATAAAGGATTTAATTAGCTTTTTGGGTCCAAAAAACTCTTTTAGAAAAAGCTTCTTGTAGCAACGTTTTGGGTAGAGAGGATTGAAAAATATGGTTAAATAACAAATTTATCTTCTAGAATTAATACTCAAGTTAACCTACCACATAAATATCTCAACGTCACCCATCCTGAATTCATCTCAAAAATAATAAAACTCTTCCCTTCATCTATCTTACTCGCGGATTTTTTTCTTCTTCCCTCTCAATTAAATTCATTCACTCCCAACTTGTATATGTGGTTAAATATTAGACATCAATAATTTCAGATTTTTGTGAAGTTCAGCTGAATTAGAAAACTAGACCCCACGCATGTCAGAGAGTTTTGAATTTGTATTTTTGATAATTATGAAATATATATATATATATATATATATATATATAAATAAATAAATATATGTCTAGTTTTCCAATTAACTCATCATATAAATCTATATTATTATCAAAAAACTCAACAATAAATTAAATCCATGTCCTTATTGTTCATTTTATACATTTAAATAACTATCCGCTATCGGCTATTCACCAAACACTTCTATACAAACAACTAATACAATCAACTTGTCAAATCAGCTAATACAATCAGTTATCCGCTAATTGGCAAACAAGGCCTAAATCTCAATCTTTCTTTATAAAAACTGACAATGTAAGGAGGAAAAGGGTAAAAAAAAATTTAAGTTTTTCATTTTTACTTAGTCTTCAAATAATTAGAGGGAAAACAGGTGAGTTACCCACTTTTCCTTGCTTATGTTCAATGAAGAGGCATAGTTTTCGTTTTATTGGATTTAACGAAGGGAAATTTTGAAATTTTCAATTATTGGATTCTAACACTAATATCAGCAACTTCACGACTTAATTCCGGTGAGATCTCCTATTTTATAATTCTTCCACCAGTTTTTGTATTGTTCCCTTGTGAATTTATGCCTTGTGGTTTCAATAACTTTAAAAGTCAGATTTATGCTTTTTGGATATTAGATTTCGTCATTTGTAGGGTTTCGTTGTTTTGTTCTCTGAGCACGGGAAAGTTTCTGAATAAGGGAGATGGATTTTGGAGTTTAAGAGCAAATATGAGAAGGAATCTTATAGTCTGAAATGAGAAGCTACTAGGTACCGATTCCGTGGTGCAGTTGAAGCTATTATTTTTATCACCCGGTGCGTTTTGTTTGAGGTTTTGATGACTAGAATTTAGAAGGTTCAAATTGAGGTAGATATGAACGATATAAAAGAAAACATAACAATAGGATGCTCTTTGCACCGAAAATGTATGCAGCTGAAGATTCTATCTAATTGTAACCAAATTGATGTTTGTTTTATTTAGTCATGTTATATTGTTTTGTTTTTTTTTTGGTGTGTGTGTGTGTGTTCTTTCTGGATTGTTTCTAGATATATTATAACTCCAAGATCCCTGGACTCCAAATCTTTGTATTCTCATATAAGACAAATTCATACCATATCATCTGAATTGAAGAGTATATTGATAAATATGTCCTAAAAAGGTGAACAAACACACAGTCCACCCTAATGGAAAGAAGAGAAATGGAGCGATCTACATGGTGATAGAGCATGATTCACGCAATTAATTTTGTTGCACACACCAATTGCCATTATACTCTCCATCTATGGATGGGATCTTAATATGCAACATAACCCATAAATTTGTATTCTCGCGAGTATTACATAATTCATATTCAATTCTTCTGATTGAAATGAGTTTTGGAAATAGAAACCGATAGTAAATGATTGTTCATTTATTTTCAAGTATCTTATCTGTAGAGTGACAACTGAATTTTTTGATTCGTGAGTTACTTCTTACGTAACCATGAATTATCCTCTTACAAAACAATATTTTCATTGATTCTTCATCGACTTATTCAAGCAGTTTTTTCCACTTTTTTTTTTTATTTTACTGTAGTTCGTACATAACATCTTCTCACTAAAATATGATATAGAGTATGTCGTACTACGTTTATCGGACCATGTCGTTCTTAGTTTAATTTGGTATTATGGTATGTTCCTCACCTTTTGTAATGACTATGGTCTGCCCTTTGCTATGTTTATTGACTATAGTCATATCGTTTCATCTACTATGATTATTTATGAATTATACATTATTTTCAATTTTGATTTCAATGTCAAAACACTATGGCATTTATGAACTATAGTCTTGAATTTTTGAAGTTAGTTGCACCTTACTTTAGTATTTTGGAGTAATTTCGTATTTTAGTCTATTTTATAATTTAACACTTCTCACCAAAATTTAAAACTACCTTGGTCTATTTCAGGGTCTAATTACACAAATTTTTAGGTTCGTACATGGTGGTTTTGAACTTAGTTGTCATTCTTTTAGTACAATGTCTATTGTAGTTCTGAATTCCATGTCACCCTTGTTTGCCTTTTGCACTCATCCCGATATTCCTATTGCTACTACAACTTAGTGGTCGAGGTGAGTGTAGTTTTCCAAAGTAGTATGTAATTATTCAACTGTAGCCCTTATCCGTATTGCATTTGCCCAAATATGCACTTATCAATAGAATTGGGAAACATTGTGCAAAACAAAGCTAGGCTTGTGGCACAAGATTTTACCTAGGTTGAAGGTATTGACTTTGATGGAACCTTTTCCTTTGTAGCAAATATTGAGTCAATCAGATTACTTCTTGTTGTTGCTTGTCATCTGGGTATTACTCTTCACTAAATGGACATTCTAGGGTTTTTGAAGATCCACATATACCTCATTTTGTTTACAAATTAAAAAAGCCTCTCTAGGGTCTCAAGGAAGCCCCGAGAGCGTGGTATGATAGGCTTACTCAACATCTTCTTCAAATGAACTTTAAAAATGGTGAAGTTGATAAAACCTTGTTCATTTTGAACACCAAACACGAGATACATATAGCTCAAATTTATGTTTATGATCTCGTGTTTTGATTTGTATGTGGTAAACTTATTAGAGATTTTGTGAAGTGTATGTCTACTACCTTTGAACTGAGTATGGAAGGTGAGTTATCTTTTTTCTTAGGTTTGAAAATTAGGCATTTTAGTAATGGTATTTTTTTTCTCAAGCCAAGTATGCTAAAAATCTTATGAAACATTTTGTTCTGGAGAATGTTAAACATCTAAAAATGCCTATAGGATCAAGTCAGAAACTATCTAGAGATGATGTTAGTAAAAGTGTTGACCACACTATGTATAGAAGCATGAGAAGAAAACTTTTGTATTTAACTGCAAGTCGGCCTGATATCATGTATGTTGTTTGTTTGTGTGCTCGTTATTAGGCGAATCCTAAAGATACTCACCTGAAGACACTAAAATGCATTAGGTATGTTACTGGCAAATACAATATATGGATATAGTATAGTAAGGATACTAACTCAAATCTTGTTGGGCATACTGATTCAGATTTGGTAGGTGATGTAGATGATAGGAAAAGCACGACAAAGGTTTTTTTTTCTAGGGAATAATCTCGTGTCTTGGTATAGAAAAAAATAAAAATGTGTGTCATTGTCAACAGCTAAAGCGGAATATGTAGTTGCTGGTAATGCCAATACTCAGCTACTTTGGATGAAGAATGATAGAGGAGTATGGGTTTCAAAGTGATGTTTTGACTGTCTTGTGTGACAACATTGATATCTCTAAAAATCCAATACAATATTTTCACACAAAACACATAGACATTAAACATCACTTCATCCGAGACTTGGTCGAGAGAAATGTTATGAGTACTGAGCATATTGGAACTGAACATCAACTTGATGACATATTCACCAAAGTATTAAACTATGAGGGATTTTCCCAGATTAAGGAAACCTCTCGAATTATGTGTTGTTTAATATAGTGTTAATGGGAATGCTGGAACCTCTCTAATAACATCAACTACATACTCTTTACGACATGCATTATTTTTTCATAATATATTTTAGAACTTGCATTGTTCCCGACTGCAGTAAGTTATTGTGTTTCAAAATGTGATGTAAAAAGTTCTGTAATTTTCAAAATATAAAATTGTGTGTTGATTTTCGGAGAAACCTGTGTTTCTATCAGTGCACTTCAAGATTTATATTCTGTGATTTGTAGGATGTCCCAGCCATTTATATATTGATGAAGAATTATTATGCGAATTATGCGAAATTCAAGGGTCAATGGTATCTATTCTTTTCTGGTGTTGACTGAAGGGAGGTACCTTTACTCCTGGACACAAAATCCTCAAACACAATATGAATGACATTGTCATTAACCGAGTTAAGGATTAAAAATTCATTGACTTTGATTATCGAATGTCTGTGCATATGTCATCACACAAGGACTAACATCCTACTGCAGTTGCGATATTTTACATGTTTTTTAGGGCATCCTTTTTATACATAAAATTAAGACATGCATGTTTGGTGAATTTTGCCCGTATAGTTTGAATATATGGAAGATATGCTCATAAAAATATTATGTTATTCTCTTGCTCAAATTTTGATAAATTTGAGGTCTTTCAGTCATGTGGGTTACAGTTGAGTCTTTTTTGGATATGAGTTATTAATAAGGTTATTTTGGGTCTAGTTAATTAATTTTCAAGCTTGAGTACGTGTGTCTATAGGAACCATGTAAGTGGGCTGATTAAAAGGTGGAGTGAGAATTTTTTTCTCTTTGTGTCTATCTATTTTTTTATTATATTATTTGATTCTTTTTCCACTAACACATTAACCAACCTTTATTGTTTAAAATCTTGAGATAAGGGTGTCAAGGTTATTTTGTTCGCCGGAGCCAACTCTCAATACCTCTCAAATATCAACAACCCCTGTTCAAAAAACATGAGTCTAAAAAGGTATAAATCCTCCAAAAAGCCATCTCCTTTGCTACAAGAGTCGATGATGATGCATCTTCTCTGCAATGATACATACCGTTGGATATCCGTGGTGAGCATGTGGCCTCCTCAACTTTTGAGATGAATGTTGGTGGGTATATTCCAACACCTTGCCCTAAGTAGGATGACATTGAGAAGTCAAGCAATCTTACTAATTCTACCCCTAATTTCAACTCGAATGCTGTCCTAGATCTTATTTCCACGTCAGATTTGGCTGAACCTCATGCTAATATCTTTCCGGGGAACCAAGGTAATGAAATTGATGTTGATAATATGCCGAATATAAAGTTTATTACTGAAACATTTGACAGAGTTGGGAACCTACTGCTGAAAAGGTCTCGACGTTGACGAGGGGTAGAGCTAGGACACTTGTCGGAGGTTGTCACAAAGAGCATGGCAGGTGGGAAAAGGCGTGTTCCTTTGGAAAACATGCACTACAAAAAAAATCGCAATTTTCAAGGGATTTTTCACTCGGTTTTAAGGGAAAATCCCTCGGTTTTGGGCAAACCGAGGGAATATTTCCCTCGGAAATACCCTCTTCGGAATTTTGTTCCGAAGGGAATATTTCCCTTGGAAATATGAAACCGAGGGATAGATTCCCTCGGAATGTTCTCTGTGCAATCCCTCGGAAATTCGAGGGAATGGTTCCCTCGGATTTTTTATATTTCCGAGGGAACAAAAACCCTCGGAAATCCAAGGGATCATTTTTCCCTCGGAAGTCCGAGGGATTTGTTTCCTTCGAAAATAGAAGAATCTGAGGGGCAGCAAATCCCTCGGAATTCCGAGGGATTTGTTGCCCCTCGGATTTTTCTATTTCCGAGGGAATGTCCCCTCGGTTTTTCTTTTGTTTTTTTTTTTTAATATTTTTACTTTCCAAGGGATTTCCGAGGGGTTTTTCCCTCGGATTTAATTTTTTTTGATTAATTTTTAATTTTTAATTTTAATGCCTGTTCAATTATTAAAATTCCCAAAAATTTGAAAAAAGTAATTAAAGAAAAGATAAATAAATAAACCAATCATTATAAAAAATATTTGAAAATTTAAGAATAATTACATACGTTCGATCGACACAGTAACAAAGTTTATATGAACCGTAAAAATGTTCTATGGATGGGGAGGGGGGTACTGCTGCTGCTGATGGGGAGGGGGCAACTGCTGCTGGACACAAGCATACATCTCAGCCATCTGTGACATCTGGGCAGCCATGATCCTCTGAAAGTCCTATTTCCGGCGCTCCTCCGCACGTTGTCGCCTTTCTTCATCTGCCTGCTACTGCAACGCCTCGAGCTCTCTGATCTGGCTCCTATCAGCCTGGGAGGAGGTGGAAGAGCCGCCCTTCAACAAACCCTTCGCAGTAGCCACAATTCTCCCATACGCACCGGTGCCGTAAAGCCGTCCCTTGCTCAACCCGGCGACGCCGAGGAAAACCTGGTCCTAGTCAACCTCATTACTCTCCTCCTGGGAAGACGCACGTTCCTGTTCCTGGGTCAGATGTCGCTCGTACTCCTCCTGAAATACAACTCGTTATTAAAATTTTACGTTAAAATCAAAGAATTAATTAAAAATAAGAAAGAGACTCACATTAATAAGACTAGATCTCCTATCGATAAACGCGTCGTCTTTCTTTTGGTGCGTGCGTTTAAAAATATCGTAGCACATAGCCGGCGAACCCGTCTCCCGCTCCTGTATTCAAATAGAATTTTCAAATAATTAATATTAAAATTAAACAAATAAATATTATATTATTATATTCTAAAATTACTTACTATATCCAAAGCATAGTCGATAGTAGATCTAGCACCTCCCGTGTGCTTCGACATCCTAGTACCCGGCCCAGCAGGCTCGCTCCTCCTGTTGTTGCTGCACTGCTCGGATTTCTTCTTGTTCTCGGGCTTATCCCACTCAACCTTCCAAGCCCTAGTTGAAACAGATGATATATAATATACGATATAAATTATATGTTATAAATAAAAAATTCTAATTTAATAAGAAAACACATAAAAGAATCGTTTACCTATAGACCTCCGCGGTCAGGCACTCCGGCCGACCACCACCATGGGAGGCAATATGCTGCTTATACTTATTAAGCTTCTTCCCGAAAAGGTCCCCGATCATCGAAAAAAATACCTTCCGTATGTCTTTCTCACTATACTGCTCCGGGTCCCAATAACAAATATCCTGCAAAATAAAACAATAATTACAATTCAATTGAAACATATATGATTGTGTTTTTACGGTAAATTCTAACAAATTTGGACACAAAATAATAATTACCTTAAACATTTCCCACCAGAATGCCTTAATCTCCTTCGGGACCGCCTTATAGCACCACCCGATGGGATGGAGCTCCCTCTCAAAGATCAAACAGAGTATAGTGGGCACCTTGCCCCCTATGCTGTGCAGCCTGTATTCAATTGTGTTTTTATTTTTTTCCCTCGGTAAAATTTAATCATAATGATAATTATTATTTTAAAATCATTGGTTTACTTACTTCGTCCCTGCAATATAAACCTGAGTCATACCCATCTGCGGTGGGACCAACTGTCGTCGGGTCCGTGATGTACCCGCGTTGGACGGGGTCTGTGATGGTGTATGCGACGTCGGTGTCTGCATCGGGGTCTGCATCGCCGGATGATCACTACCGAGACCCATGTAGTCAGTGTCGAAATCAGCTAAACGATGAGTCGATCCCATATCTGATCGACCGACGCTACCGGATCCTCGATGCAACGGCATCTGATAAATTTATTAGATAATAATAAGAGCATTTTACATCCTAAGATTTTTGAGTGTTAAGCGTATTCTAGAATTAAAGAAGGTGGTAAAATTTCGGCAGCATTACGAGAAGAATGGGGAATTCGAGTTATATTTGGTAAGGCTTATATCCCATTCAAGAAGGTGACATTTTAGTAGTATGTATTATCTTAACATATATATTTTTCTTAGATTCAAAATTTCGGCAGCATCTCCCCCCAGTTCTCGTAGTGCACGTATATTTCAGTGCACCCGAGAATAATTAGAGAGATGCAGCAACCGAAATTTCAAAACTAAGAAAAAAACATACACACAAGATAACCATACTACAAGTCACATTCTCAAACTGTCCAAAATTGGGACAATTCGAAATTTAGTATCAAACTCTATATTTGATACTAAATCTCAAACGGGTCTAAG
>BMAC01000672.1:579588-661525 GCA_014905375.1 Phtheirospermum japonicum
TATGTAATTATTCCTAATTGAACCCTAATTATGTAATTATTCCTAATTGAACCCTAATTATGTAATTATTCCTAATTTGAACCCTAATTATGTAATTATTCCTAATTTGAACCCTAATTATGTAATTATTCCTAATTTAGAACCCTAATTATGTAATTATTCCTAATTTGAACTCTAATTATGTAATTATTCCTAATTTGAACCCTAATTATGTAATTAATACAAATTAAACACTAATAATAATCCTAAATCTAACCCTAAAATTATATAAATTACAAAAACATAAAAAGGGGATGTGGGGTTACCTTTGATGGCTGGAGAAGACGGCGGTGGTGGCCGGAGAAGAAGGCGGCTTGCGGCAGCGGACGGCGAAGACGGGCTGTGGAGCGGCTGAAGCTGGCGGCGGGCTGTGGGCGGCTCGGCGGCTGTGGGCGGGAGCGGCGTCAGCGGGCTGTGGAGGCGGCGGTGACGGCGACGGAGGGTGTGGGCTGCGGCGGTCGGCGCGGGCTGTGGAGCGGTGTGGACGGTGGCGGGCTGTGGGCTGTGGAGCGGCGATCGGCGGGCTGTGGGCTGCGGCGGTCAGCGGGCTGTGGAGCGGCTGTCACGCGACGGAGGGCTGTGGGCTGCGGTGGTCGGCGCGGGATGTGGAGCGGCTGTGGATGGCGGCGGGCTGTGGGCTGTGGAGCGGCGGTCGGCGGGCTGTGGCTGCGGCGGTCGGCGGGCTGTGGAGCGGCGGTGACAGCGACGGAGGGTGGACGGCGGCGATCCCAATCTTTCTTCTTCTTTCTTTCTGCTAAAAACGAAGAACAGCGGGCGAGCCCGCTGATTTAATTAGTTTAAATTCCGAGGGGCTTAATCCCTGGGAAAACTGAGGGAATCAAAAATCCCTCGAAATTCCGAGGGATTTTGATTTCCCTCGGAAATTTCATAAAATAAAAAAAATTAAAATAAATAGAAAAAATTAGAAAAAATAGGGTTTATTTCCGGGACGCCGAGGCGCACCCCTCCCCGCCCCGGTCATAATTTCTCGGGTTTTTTTATTATTTTTTACTATTTTTCTATTTTTTCGGTGTTTTTTTACCATTATTCATCTAAAATCGAAAAAAAATAGAAAACGCGTGCGGAACGACCGACGCCCAACCCCCTTGGTTCCACGACGCTGAGGCGCACCCCTCCCCTCCACGATGCCGAGGCGCACCCCCGTGGTTCCCACGCGTGCGGAAAACCGAGGGATTACTATATTCCCTCGGAATTTCGAGAGATTTCTTATTCCCTCGAAAATTTCAAAAAATAAAAAAAAAGTGAAAAAATAGAAAAAAATAGGAAAAAAATAGGGTTTATTTCCGGGACGCCGAGGCGCACCCCTCCCCGCCCCGGTCGTAATTTCTTGGGTCTTATTTCTATTTTTTATTATTTTTCCCATTTTTTTCTATTATTCATCTAAAATCGAAAAAAAAAATAGAAAACGCGTCCTAAACGCACGTGCTCATTTTTATCTCTAGCCGATCAGATAGTTAATCTCAACAGTAGACTTATCAAATATGACGACGACGCTCTCTATAAATTCCTTCCATACTTTCTGTAGCATTAATGTTTTACCATTGCTACGGTTTTGGTTGGTTTTGAATTTGTTGGAGAAAAATCTGAGTAATAGATGCACCCCGTGGTTCCACGATGACGAGATGCACCCCTCCTATTTTTTTATTTTTTTAATATATTAATTAAAATTCCGAGGGAATTAAATTTCCCTCGAAATTATTTCAGAATTAATTAATATTTTAAAAAATAATAATAAACTGAGGGATTTTGGATTCCCTCGGTTTCATTCCGAGGGATATCGTATTCCTTCGGAAGCTTTTCAATTTAAAAAAAAATAAAAACATTCCGAGGGAAATGCATTTCCCTCGGTTTTCCGAGGGATTTATTCCCTCGGAATCATGGCGAGGGATTTAGTTTCCTCGATATTTCCCTCGGAAAATTCCGAGGGAATTCAATTCCCTCGGTTTTTTCCTCGGAAAACTGCTATTTTTTTGTAGTGATGTCTTTCATATAGGAGGGGGTGATCTATGAAATAGATAGTGATGATTAAGATTATGCATCTCCCGAGGGTCTGCATGCCACAAAGAAAGAAATTCCTATCACCTCATTATTCACTGACTCCTATGTTGAAAATGTAACCCATTTCAGGGTAAAGAGGTAAAAATTGACCCCTAAAAATATGGTTGCCCCTGATTCTAAGCTAGAGGAGGTTGTAAATGAAGAATCTTTGACTGATGAAGATGCTCCTCTGGCTTCATTACTTCTTAAGTTGAGAAAATAAGCCTCTTCTCAATTTGGACATCAAGTTGCATCAACCTCTGTTCCATCCGCATCTGAAGTCTCTAGTCTACCAACTTTAAATTCTCCTTCAGCCTCGAGTCAGTCGTCTGAAAGAACTATCTCAATTGAGAATGCTCTAGTGAATGAAACCAGAAGTGAGGAGGAGATAGATGTTGGAGAAAATGTTGGCACACCACTACAAAATAAGGATATTTCTTGGTTGGCGAGTTCACCTATTACTTCTCCAACTTCTACTGCATCTTCCTCAGAAAGCTCTAGTGCTTCTGACAACTCGGTGGATCCTAAAGAACCGGCTGCAGAAAACATGGTGGAGGCTGAAGATGAGATCAATGAAGAAAAGGTGTGGCCATGGAAGCTGAGTCCGAAGACCAGGAGATTTAGGTTAGTGATGCTTATGCACCTCGCTTTTACACATTTGAAGCAAGAGAACGCTTTAATGCTCTACACAATCGTGCATTTATTAATAAAATAATAGTGGATTTTGTGTTGTTTTAGACGAAAAGTTTGATTAAATTTTTTAGTCGTAAGGGCCTTTCTTCCACTGTGATAACGTCTATGCCCTACTTATGGGAGGTTGTACTTGATCCCACTTTGGGTTTCTGATGATGAGTCGGATGACTGGTTTACAACCACTGCTAGGATGTCAGTCCGGGTGTCACTAACACGATGACTAACATAAGAAATTATGTACCTATTGCCTCCTCGGATTTGCACGCACATCTGAGTTTGCTAGACTAGCAGATAGCAGGAGCTCAAACACACCTTAATGGATTTATGGAATTACAGACATTCTATACGAAGGCACTCCTTTTGCATTCTGGTCAAAAATGGGGAGAATGTGCTAGTGTTAGAGGTGGTCAAGTTGGTGCTAGTGGTGGTCAAGTTGTTGGTGTGAGTGGTTGTCAAGTTGCTGACTTGGTGATACACGAAGGGAAGGAGAAGGAGGTTGTTGATTACGATGATTATGATGACGATGATGATGATGATGATGGTTCTCTCACACTACCCGAAGGCGTTCTTTGCGGAAATAGACTCGTGGTGCCTAACCAAGTGACAAATTTGTTTTTTTATCTTGTTTTCCTCTCTATACTTTGAATTTTGAAACTCTTTTGTGGTACTTATATAGGGTAAATTACTTTTTTAATTTATTATATTGTCCACTTTCCAAAAAAAAATCATGGTATTGTCTAGTATCAAAACACCTACACTAAGTTGGTAAAATTATTAAAAAAAAGATACAGAATTATCCCGATCGTTTTTGTTTTTTTGCTGATGTGGCGTGATTGAATACTCTCTTATCATTTTTCTTTAATTATAAACATTAAATTGAAGACAAAAACCTAGGAAGAAATCCATTTGGTCCATGATATTGGGGCATTTTATTATGTGGCGTTATTCTATATATTCTTATCATTTTTTATTTAATTTTAAACATTAAAACGAAGACAAATTTCTTTTTTGCCCATCACTATTTTTCCTTGAATCAAATTACTATATTTTATTAAATAAAAATTAATAAAATAAGGATTAAATATAAAGTAGATCTTACAAAATTATAAAATAAATATAAAAATTTATATAACTTTTTTATTATTAATTAGATTTTAATTAGTAAAATTTAAAATAAATATAAAAATATAGATAATTATATGAAAAAAAATCTAATTTTCTTCATATAAATTTGGATAAGTTTTTAATTTTTTATGATTTATTTTATGGTTTTATATTTATCTCTAATTCTATTAGCTAATTTTTTTAATTAATAATCATTCTTAATATAAATTTCTATATTTATTTTATAATTTTCTAATATTTAAATTATGTTTTTATATTTATCTCAAATTTTTAATAAGTTTTTACTGATTCAAATTTCATTAATTAGGTTAAAAAATAAAAGAAAAATAGAAAGAAAGAAAAAAGAAGGGCAAAACATATTTGTAATGATTATAATTGTAGGAAAAATGATGAAAAGATATATATAGCACCACGACACGTCAGCAAATACCTCGACCAAATTTTGTTGATATTTTTTGATCAATTGGACAACTTAGTGGACGTGGTTTGAGGATGGTTGATGTCACGTACCTTTTCTGGATTGTGGTCAATATAATGGGCCAAAATAAATTTATTTCTGAATTTTTTTATTCAATTAGTATTTAAAATTAAAAAAAATGATAAGTACCACGTCAGAAAAAAAAAATCGACCAGGATAATTTTATATCTTTTTTAATAATTTTACCAAATTAGTGTATATGTTTTGATAGTGGACAATATCATGGTACCTTTTTATAAAGTGGACAATATAATGGACGAAAAAAATAGTTTTTCCTACTTATAAACTTGGTATTTGCTGGATGTTTGCAATGTTAGTAGTATATTATTTTCACTACAATTTTATGGACACTATATTGCACTGATCAAAGCGTTCAACCAAGCTTCAAAAGAAACCTTTAGGACCAACGTTGACTTTGTAGATGCACGAATGGTGTAACGACTGCCTGCTGTCTCCGACATGACTCGGTGAAAGTTGGATTGCTCGTGTGTCCACAGGACAAATCCTATGTATTGATCGGTTCTAGAGCAGCCGGGGAGCACGGGGATATAATTCCCTCCGCCTCCAATGCCCTCTCTGTCCTTTAAGGATCTTGGAGTGCCTTTCTGGTCGCCCATTCGAACACAAGCTAATATAATCAAAAAGCCAAAGGAGTAACTCAGGGCGAATTGATTGTCGTTTTTGTCTAAAAAGGCAAAAGAATGGGATTGATAGGAATTGTATTTCCTACCGATTGTTATTTAATTAAGTTGTATTTGCCTTCTTGGACACTTAGTCTGGAAGGGTGTCTGGTAGGCTAGTTTAGTAAATAATTAGAGTCATTTGCTTTTAGTTAGTCTATGTTTTCACTTATCAGAACCTTTATTTTATGATACTAGAACTCTGCCAAGGAGGAATAGACATTTATGTATATATATATCAGGAGGATTGGTTAAGGAGATTACGGAAGTAACGTGAAGCGTGAGAAAAACAGAAAGATTTCAAGAAGAAGGAATTTCTCGTTCTTTATAAGTGTTCTTCAAGGTTGGGTTTGATCAAGTTTGAAGGTTTAACAGATAACTCAAACGCTGCTCAGAACGATTTTTCCTATCAGGAGTTTTTCATATATTAATAGATGTTTTTATTTATTATTTTTTGTAAAACAATTTCATCATTTTTAGTTATATTATTTTTAGGCCGAGGTCATTACCTATTACATTTTAACTCATAATCAAAAATTATTTATAAGTATTTTTTGCTTGTTTATTATTTAAATATTTAAATGATAGCGTGAATGTTGAGATATCATAACTAACATTTATATTCTATTTATTTTTATGACCTTCTAGATCTAGACATTGATTTCAGGCGGTCATCATGCTTAGAATTTTGTGGATTCATATTGTAACGCTTTGCAACAATTTTTCTATCAAAATATATATTGTTCAAGAAATAGGAAATCACACTTTTTCTATTGAAAACTCACTGATTTGAGTGGAAAGTACTGTTTTTCAACTTATATAAAAAAAAGAAAAGAAGTTTATACGCGACATGATGATACCTAGTGGTGCAATGAAACAGTTCTCTATGAAGAAAAACTATTTTTACAAGAAATAGAAATCCGTAATTTTGACCTTTGAGGTGAAATCAGTGTTTTTCGATCGACTGGAAAAGAAAAGTAGTTTTGATATTAATTCAAGCAACTATCACGAGTCATGACACTTAAGCGGTTAATTTCTCCTACTCTTGTAATAATATTTGTAAAAAGAAGTTTCATACCATAAAAGTGCCATAATACTTTTTAACATTAAAAAATAAAAGGTTGATTTATTTCAAGCGGCCATCATGATATCTAGTGGTGGATTGAAACACTTAAAAGAATGTAAAAACCTATTGATATGATATCTTGAACTTTGGGCGATCTTAAGGTTTTGAAAATATAATTTCAATTATATAGGTTTTGTGGTCTGCGATGGCTAAATCAATATATTCCCATTTTAAAACCTCTCTTTCTCTTTCTCTTTCTCTTTCTCTTTCTCTAACCTCTGAGTTTTATTAATGGAAAATTTTGCCCCTGCACATTTTTCACTATTTTCTATATGAACTATTATATATAATAGATTTTTGTATGAATTATATGCAATTTATAATTTAGTCTCCATATCAAAATTTTAGTAGTTTCGCAATACCGTACTTGGTTTGAGTGGGGTATTTCTGAGTGTTCATTTTGGGGAAAAAGCTTTTTCCTCACTAAACTATTATTATATTCAAAGTATCATTATATTCAAAGGTTTGTAAATCATGCGTGTTTTGCAATTTAACCGCACACACCAAGATTTTATTAGTTTTTTGACACCTCATGTTTTTTTTTTCTTTTTTATAAAATTCCAACTCATAAATACATACAAATACTACCCTAGTTAATATAATATTTAAAGGTACTATAATTTAATATGTCATTTTATTTTAGTTCATATTTAATTACAAGTCTCTCAACTGAACTCTCCCTTGGTACGATTCTGCAGATTCAATATTTATCTCCAAAGTTTGGTATGTTTTTGTGATTTACGAATTCTCGAATAAATAGAACCATGCACACTGCTAGTTTTTATTTTATCAATAAAAATATTTTTTATTTTAATTTAAAATTTGAATTAAATATATTTTTAGGATCCTATGAGGATGAAATATAATCTTATATATCAATGGTTAACTTTATTTTCGAATTAATTTAGCGAAGTATTTGCAAAGGAAGAGCTCAAAGAATTGATTTTTTTTTTTATCAATTTTCCCTCAAAATAAAAGAAAGTCAATGACAAGAGTGTCAGTAAAATACATATTGGAACAGAAATCTAAAAGCCAATAATGATATGCCTTTATATTGGTTTGCTTGTAATAGTTTTGATGAATCCAAATTGATTGGTTACTTAAAAATATGGGTACTAACCTCAAATAGAGATAAGCGATTCGAAATAATTTTCAAATATGTAACAGCGATCTGCCAAACCTTCCACGAATCTCCTGGCGACCTTGCTGGTCCTGCAAAACAGCGACTCGGACGGGTCGAATTTCGAACTCATCTAAACCCTCCGATCCTTAAGTCAAAAATAAAGTCACAACTCAAAACACTCACAATACTATGAAAGCCCAATAATATGGTAAAGTCAAATAAAAGATGATCACCACAATGAGAGGTATGCACCTCCTTTTATAGGTACAAGAGAAGTCCTGCTCAAGCAAGGATTACCTTCTCCTACCATAATTTCATAAATACCACAACTGACTTATAATTAGAATTCCTCTCATATGCTAAGTTCCCACAAATAATAAACCTCTCATTAAATTAATAGAATAGGTCTGGGCCTGTTATTCTTTCCATATAGTCCACCTAAATCTCATAAACCACTCACTTTAAGCCCGTAGGCTTGATATTCACATGACCCATAACCGAGCTAAAGCACACAACACGAACATAAGAGGTCGCGACCCTATATGAGAACTCATCCTCATACTCCAAGTCGCTACTCCACAAATCAACTCGCCCACTTCTCCGAAAAAACCATCCAACTCGCTCACTTCCCAAAAGAACACTCTTTTTGGGAAATGAGATCGTTTACCACAAATACCCTCATATATCAAATAATATTAGGTATGTACATTTTGGTCCGTATCAGCTAGTCCCCCATGTTCTAACTGATTGAGGTACGAAATAAGGTAGGACATGTAAAACAGAATCAAAAGAGCACAACAACCACTAAAAACAACAATAAAACATAAACACATAAATAAATTACTACACCACTTTACCAAACCGTATTTCAGAATCACACAGATCGACAAATTGAGCTGTAATACCAATCATCCCACTATAAATTACCAAGTATACCTGCGACCTGCAAAAGTTCAACCTACTGAGCTCACTTCTTTTAAGATAAAATGATCACCTCGTAAGAGACGACCTACGAGTCCCCAGACTCGACCTGAAACCATACAGCGTTCATCCAAGACCTGAAGTTATACTCGAACTCAATAATATAAGAAAATACAATCATATGCCTTTGAAAATTAGACACACCATAAGCCATTTACTCGACCTAAAACAGATCGACCAAGAAAATATTTCATACCACAAACCATAATCATCACCTTATAACCATAACCATTTCGTTAGCTCGCCAAGACCCCATACCATAATTCATAATAGCCCATCAAGGCCCAAGATTGCGTTAACCATAAAGGCACAAAAACTAATAAAATCATAAATCATAAAGAGATCATCGACCTAAAATAGGTCGGCCAGTAAACCATTGTACCCACAAATCATCACTAACACAATAAAGCATCAACCCATTCCATATAAACCATCACCAACCTAAAAAAAGTGTTAGCCCATAACACACTTCATAAAATATATGCCGAATCAAGCAAAAACCATATCAAATCACACATGACCCAGAAAAACCATTCGGTTTCCCAAGTTCGAATAAAACAGTTAGACCGTACACAATCCAATTATAGTCATATGATAATAACATGGGAATGAAAACTACTCAGTCCCCCATGTTTAATTAATGCAAGCAAGAAAAAACAATCAGGCCACATCAACTAAATAAAGCTCGCCTATGTAGTCTCCCAAGTTAATACAGTCAAGTAGTCCAACCAAGTTATCCACAAAAAGTAAATATCAAATAAACCTGATTTGAATATAGGTCGCATGAATTCGTAACCAATCACAATCATATTTCATATCCTCATAAGACCATGCGATTCAAAATATTCACACCACGAATCACAAAGAAAACAACTTATCATCACAAAAACACAACTTCTCAACACTACTTCTTAACACAACTTCTCAATACTATTACAAAAACACAACTTCTCAACACTACTTCGTATCACAAAAACACAACTTCTCACAACACAAACTCTCTACGGGAGAAGTGCCCTCCGATCCATAGTTACCTTCTCCTGCCACAAAAACCACAACTTTCCACAACACAAACTATATACGGGAGAAGTGCCCTCCGGTCCAGAGTTACCTTCTCCCGCCACAAAAACCACAACTTTCCACAACACAAACTCTCTACGGGAGAAGTGTCCTCCGATCCAGAGTTACCTTCTCCCGCCACAAAAATCCACAACTAACCACAACAAAACTTCATAACCGCCCTCTAGGCGTAACAAAACAACCATCCGACCTAATGAAAGCGTCGAGGCTTACCAATTACCATAAAATCTCCAACCGACCTAATAAAAGCGTCGGGCTTTAACCATACTCATAAAATCTCTTGCCAACCTAATGAAAGCGTCGGACTTTAACCATCGTCGATCTAATGAAAGCGTAGGAATTTAAACATAAAACCCATAAAATCTCTGGCCATTGAGGCTTAAATATTTTCATAACCATAAAGCCATACCTTGTTCTACATAATGAGGTCGCGTGATACCGTAAGGAGGTCGCGGAGACCGTAACGAGGTCGTGAAGACCTTAACATGTTAATTGTACGTATTTTCCATAACTCAGATCATAAAACCATAAATCTATAAAACTTTAATTAATACGCTATAAATCCAACATGTGACAAGATCTTAACTATTTAAATTGAGTCACACACCATAATCCTTTAAATCGTCCCAAATAAATTTTGTCACTTTAAGTGAACCATATTAAATCGCATAAACCAATTATTCCCCCATGTTCAACCACATAAAAATAAATAGGACATAAAATTAAAAATCGTCCCTTTCATGAGATTTCAAAAAGCGTACCCGATACGTATTCATATTGGTGCCCTAGGAAATTTCACCTCTCCTCGAATACCCAACTGCACGACCTTTTTATTTTTAGGTAGCATAATTCCCCGATCACCTTTTTGTCAATATTTGGACGCGCGACCTGATACATGGCCTTAAACATTGGCGACCTCTTCGCATTGGTTTACTCATCTCCGAGTTACATGTCGGACAACCCACAAATTAATCCTAAGTTAATATGAACTAAACAGGCCCTGCACCCAAATCCGTTAGCATAATCATAGAAAATATCATCCGAATATCGCAACCTTACTCGCGCCAATACCATGTTAACCAAATGTTTTTCAAATCAAGTATTTCCCCTTACCGCAACCACAAATATCATATCACCATCAAGCCTTATGGGATCAAACAAACTTGACACAAGAATTTTCAGCACATATACTGAATTTAAAGATTAAACTACTTAAATTGGTAATGAATTAGAGAACAAACTATATACCAATGGACATCCCTACAAATCTAGTTTCCAACACAAAAATCGGATCTAAAAAAGGATCAACCAACAGTGAGTTATGACCATTTTACTGGAGTGTGGCAGTGCAGTATTTTCATACGGAAATGTGCAAGAATAAGCAATTCTTAGTGTGTTTTCATGATCCTACTCATTCAAGTACCTTGGAAGTTGATAAACACTTAATATTCAGTCAAAAATCATCTTTATTCTCTCTAAAAACATAAGCATATCTTCATAACCATATAAAATCTAATAAGTACTCCCCAACCAAGTGTTAAACCACATGAATCCATCTTCCACTTTCAACAAAAACCTTAGTAGCACATTAACCCAAATATATCCAAGCACTCAGATCCCATTAAAAGCCTTAAGCAAAATTATCCTACTAATTACAAATTTTAAGTTTCATCCAAACTCATAATTAATTGTGTGACACCAAAAGAACCTGAATGTCACACGCATACGATCGGACCCATAAAATCGAGCAAACAGGCTAATATATATAAAAGATACATCCACCAAACCAAATAATAGAAAACTTATATTTTTCTTTGAATGCCTCCAGGCCCATTTACCTCATTAAATCAACATAAAGGTTTTCCAATTATATTCCGCAGCTATAAACCTTGTACCTCCCTGTTCAGGGGGCAAACTGGACAACGGTCTAGTTCCCTTATCGCCTTGGATTTTGAGCAACAAAATAAATCAACCTTAGACCCGAAACCTCATCGATAGTTATCATTTAAGCATTGCAACCTTTATTCGCGTCCACAATTATGAAATTAACCTGTTACAAAAGAACTAACCAAAGAAATCAAACTCATCAAGCCTTCTCCGATCTTATAAAACCAATGAGTACCACACATCAATTCGTTAGAATCCGCATACTTACATCCTCATGCAAAATCAACTAAATAATAGAAGAGCCCATTATCAAATACTAGAATCAATTTGTCAAATAATTGATGGATTTCAAATAAACATGATAATAATGACCGTAGCATGTAAACACACAATTCTTATGTAGACCATCCACATAATTAATTGTTATCAATCACATAATTATATCAGAGCTTCAACAATCCTGAATATAAATTTAAATTAAAAACCTGACTAATAAACAAGTCCCAACCATTTCGAATACTTCTAGTAAATCAAACAAAATTCCCACAATAAGTATATACATTCAAGCGACAATTACTATAATATTCTCACACTTATATTCATGTAACCAGGTATGTACAAAATATCTATCATGATACAAAATGTATGGGTCGACAATGATTAATTTTCCCACGAATTTATACATCAAACCTCAGCATCTTCTTCAAAATCCGGAGAGTACAAAATTAAAAACCTCAATCTAATAATTCCCAGATTCCATAATATTCGATCACATTAACCACTACTTAAACAAAACAAATTTCACATGTAAATACGACCAGTGATTACGTCAACCAGGCATAAATAATATATTTTATATTTTTATGCATATTGATTACCAATCATCATACCATACTCAATAATTAAATCATAAGTCTACCCCCATGTAAACCAAGTCAATAAGCAAGTATTTCATATGACAACCAAATCAATCAACCAAACCATACCATCATCCTTTTAAACATATCTAAAAGAAAATAAATACTTATCTTGATTTTTGACGATTTTGTTGCGTTTGATTGATACACGACCTTATCGCCTTAGACTTCGAGCAACAAAATACATCGACCTTGAATACTTGAACACGCGACCTCATCGCGTTTGTTTGCATTGACCATTCCCGGGTTAAGGTCCAGGCAACACATGGAGTAACCCTCAAAAACCAATATTAATACAAACTCAACAAATAGGCTTCACTCAATCCGTTAGTATATGATCATAAGAATAATCAATAAATAAAACGCAAGCATCACAACCCTTACCCGCGCTCACAAATCTTCAAAATCTAATCTCCACCACTATTCATATTTAACCATTATATATCGTAAATATTATACCCGAAATTCAACTTCATCCCACAATTAAATCATGCATAACTTAATTTCCAAAAGAAGTTAGACAAATAGTTTTTGGAAACAGGATCAGATCCGTTTAAGATTCATTACAAATTTATTCCGAATTCTTATTCAAATCTCCACCGTTCAGATTGAACTTAAATATGTTTAGAATAATATATCAAATTTTTGGCTTGATCCAACAGTATTATTGTGCACAATTGTTTTTTGAAAAACTCTGCGCAGAATTTTCTTAAAATAAAATCTACTTCACTCTAAAATTTGTATATATTCCTTCACACCTCAAAATTCGATCTCCACTCAAAATCTAATTCAAAAGGTTCTTGAGGTTTTGTAAAATTTTCAACACGATCCAACGGTTGAAACGTTAGAAAATGATTTTTCAAATTTATAGCGCAGTCAGATTTTAAACTTACGAAAATTGTGTATCTCACGTCTTTCGCTCAAGGACTCGATATCCCTCTTTCCCACAGACGGCTCCACTTGATAAATCCAAATTGATTGGTTACCCAGAATATGGGGTACTAACCTCAAATAGAGATAAGCGACCTGAAACAATCTTCAAATACGTCACAACGATCTGCCAAGCCTTCCACGAATCTCCTGGCGACCTCGCTGGTCCTGCAAAACAGCGCCTCGGAAGGGTCGGATTTCGAGCTCGTCTAGACCCTCCGATGCTTAAGTCAAAAGTAAAGTCACAACTCAAAACACTCACAATACTATGAAATCCCAATAATATGGTAAAGTCAAATAAAAGATGATCACCACAATGAGAGGTATGCACCTCCTTTTATAGGTACAAGAGAAGTCCTGCCCAAGCAAGGGTTACCTTCTCCTAACATAATTCCATAAATACCACAACTGACTTAGAATTAGGATTCCTCCCATATGTTAAGTTCCCATAAACAATAAACCTCTCATTAAATTAATAAAATAGGCCTGGGCCTGTTATTCTTTCCATACAGTCCACCAAGACCCCATAAACCCCTCACTTTAAGCCCGTAGGCTTGATATTCACAAGGCCCATAACCGAGCTAAAGCACACAACACGAACATAAGAGGTCGCGACCCTATAGGAGAACTCATCCTCATACTCCTTGTCGCTACTTCACAAATCAACTCGCCCACTTCTCCGAAGAAACCATCCAGCTCGCTCACTTCCCAAAAGAACACTCTTTCCAGGAAATGAGATCGCTTACCACAAATACCCTCATATATCAAATAATATTACGTATGGACATTTTGGTCCGTATCAAGCTTGTAGTTGATGTATTTTAATTGCAACTTTTGGTGTATCCTTTTTGTATTTCATTTCTAGAGATGTGAGACAGATTATGAGAGCTGTCTCCGCTAGGATGGGTCTAATAAACGACAAAAGATTAATGCATGAAAACTTAAGCTTACATCAGCAACCGGGACCAGCCTGAGCAACAAGACAAAAACAAATCACCGCATGCACAGAGAAGCTCCCACGCACCAGCAGCAGGTGATTGCAAGGGCAACGGTTAAAATAAGTGTAGGCTGGCATTCTTATCATCTAGTATGGATTAGAGGATAGTTGGTAGGTTTAGGATATTCTATGACTTGTATAAAAGGGTGTAAATGTAATGGACAATTCATCAATGAAAAAATATCAAGTTATTCTTTAACCCTAGCAAAATGGTTCTGCCGCTTTGTACATTTTCTGGTTGGTTTCCTTTTATGGTACCAGAGCCATTGATCTGTCTTTTTCACTGAAAAGCTTCTGCCTTTTTTCTTGCTTTATCTGACATTTCTTCATGGCCTCAGCTGCAACAGTAAATGTTTTGGAGCCTGTGGTCCAACTTCAAACTCAGCTTGTCACTGTCAAGCTGAGTGACAACTACTATCTATTATGGGAAACAACAAAATTTAACATCCCTTAGAGGCTATGGGCTAGAGGGATATATTGTGGTCCCAGAAAAATTCATTGCTGATTCAAATGGTGAAACACCAAGGCTAAATCCAGCTTACCTTAACTGGATCAAACAGGACCAGCTTATTGCCTCTTGGCTTTTATCATCTCTCTTTGAAACTTTACTTATAACCACTGTTGGGCTATAGAGTGCCAAGAAAATTTGGGATACCTTGAAAAGCTCATTTGCCACTCAAAGTTCAGCTAAAGTCATGCAATTGAAGCTATGCAATTGAAGCTGCAGCTTCAGACCCTCAAAAAGGGAAACCTTTCCATCAGAGACTACTTCAACAAGGTCAAATCCATATGTGACATGATCTCCATTGTTGATGAAGGGATAAAGGAAACAGAACAGGTTTTACACCTTCTCACAGGACTTGGATCTGAGTATGATCCTGTCATTGTCTCTCTCACCACAAGATCCAAGGCTCGCACACTCATGGAGGCCTATGCAGCACTGCTTTCATATGAGAGTAGGATTGAAGGAATTGAGAACCTGAACCAGTCCATGGGACCAGATAACACTCAGTTTTTTGTGAACTTAGCCACTCAAACTCAAGAAAACAGGAGGGTTTTAATCAATCCAAGTGTTAGAGGAAGAAATCATTCATTTAGAGGAAGAGGATCCTATTCAAGAGGAGCTGGAAATAGTACTAGAGGTCGAGGAGGAAGGTTCTCCAACAACAGCAGGCCTAAATGTCAAATAGATGGCTACAACAATCACACTGTAGAAAAGTGTTATTATAAATTTGATATGAACTATTCATCTGCATCCTACAACAACAACAATCAGTCCAACTCCAATGTTTTTCCTTCTGCTCACATGGCCAGTTTTGGAAATAATATCTCTGAAAGCAGCCAATACAGCCTTTGGTATCCAGACTCCGGATCTACAAATCATCTCACTTATGATTTTGGGAATTTGAGCATGGATTCAGATTTTCAGGGACTTGATAGGGTCCAGACAACAAATGTATCATGTATGAACATGGCCCATATTAGCTCTTCTGTTGTAATATCCCCCTCACAAACTAGTCCCTCTACTTTCCTACTAATTAACCTCTTACACACCCCTGAAATATCCAAAAATCTGATCAGTGTGGCAAAGTTTGCAAAAGATAACCAAGTATTTCTTGAATTTCACCCTCTTGTGTGTTTTGTGAAGGACCTAGCAACAAAGTAAATTCTACTCCAAGGGAATCTTAAATATGGCCTCTACAGTTTCCATCTTGTTCAACATAATCAAGCCTCTTCCAACAGTAGGAAACCTAATAAGTCCAGCAGTATCCTCCCTCAGCTCTTTCAGCTACAATAAGCAAGGGTCTAAATATAGCCATTTGGCAGTCTAGGTTGGGTCACCCTTCACTTGATGTTGTTAGAAGGGCCCTAAAACAATGTAATGTTCCTTTTAATGATAATAAAGCTGATTCATTATGTTCTACTTGTCTTGAGGCTAAAGCTCATAGATTACCTTTTTCTGATAGCATTACTACTTATAATCATCCTTTTGATCTTGTTCATATTGATCTCTGGGGTCCATGGTACTATGTGATTTTCATTGATCACTTCACAATATTTACCCGGTTTTACCTTTTAAAGCATAAGTCTGACATCAAAACAACCTTCTTACACTTTCAAGCCCTAATTGAGACTCAGTTCAACCATAAGATCAAAACCTTACAGACTGATGGGGGGGGGGAATTTCTGGCCTTAAAGGCTATTCTTGGTCAAAATGGTATAGAATATAGGGTATCTTGTCCATATACACCCCAACAAAACGGGCTAGCAGAAAGAAAACACAGACAGATAGTGGAGGTAGGGCTTTCTCTCATTTCTCAATCAAAAATTCCACTCTCATACTGGGATGAAGCCTTTACAAGTGTTGTTTTTCTTATCAATAGACTACCTACTAAACTTTTGAACCATAAAACCCCTTTGGAGGTTCTTACTGGCCATAAACCTGATTACCACCTCCTGAAAGCTTTTGGATACCTATGCTACCCTTTACTCAGGCCCTACAATACTCACAAGCTACAACCAAGAAGTGTTGCTGCAGTTTTTATAGGATATAGCCCTTATCATAAGGGTTATAAAGTGTTGTTGCCTTCCAAGAAAATAATTATCACAAGACATGTGCTCTTTGAAGAATCTACCTTTCCTTTGCACAAGAATGGCTCTAAATAGCAACCTGTCTCTGTTTAACCTATAAATGTAGCTCCCCTCCTCACTGTTCCAATCCCACCTCTTAGCACAAATCCTACATCTCCATCTCATACATCATCTCATTACTCTCCTAACATGAACTTACCTCACACTCCTTCCACATCCTCAGATACATCCACCTCATCCATTCCAGGGGGCACTATTACTATAGATTTTCCAATTGACAATGTTTCATAGTTCTATGTCTATTGTTTCCACTAATGGTTCCAATCAAGTTGCAGGTAATGCTTCTAATCAAGTTGTAGGTACACATCAAATGGTCACTAGGTAAAAGGCTGGGATTTACAAGACTAGAGTCCTCCTTGCTTCCACACCAGAATCTTCTGAACCTCATGATGCTCTTGAGGCATTGACTATCCCACCATGGAAAAAGGCTATGCAAGCTGAGTTTCAAGCCTTGATCAAAAACAACACATGGACTCTTGTGCCACTTCCCCCTCGCAGAAAGATTATAGGATGTAAATGGGTGTTAAACTGAAAAGAAATCCAGATGGTCACATTATAAGGCACAAAGCAAGTCTTGTTGCCAGGGTATATATTTAGGATCCAGGTTGGGACTATACAGAGAAATTTAGTTCAGTAATCAAGCCAAGCACCATCAGAGTAGTGCTTTCTCTTGCCTTATCTTTTGGATGGTCTTTTAGACAGATTGATGTGGATAATTCTTTCCTCAATGGTGATATTGATGTTGAGCTCTATATGGAACAACCTTATGGTTTTGAGTTGCCTTCTAATCTCCCTTTGGTGTGTAATCTCAACAAATCTTTATATGGACTCAAACAAGCTTCAAGAGCTTGGTCCAGAAAGTTTGGTGCTGTTCTGATCAAGTTAGGCTTCACTGTCTCTCAGGCTGACACCTCTCTATACATTCAGCACTCCAATACCTCCTGTTTGCTTGTAATGGCCTATGTAGATGACATAATCATCACATGAAGTGACAACAAAGCAATTGATAAATTGGTACACCAGCTTCAGACCTATTTTTCAGTCAAGGACCTTGGCTCACTGAACTTCTTCCTTGCATTCAGGTTTTACAAACCACTAATGGATTATTCCTGAATCAAAGGCAATATGCTGGTGATATCCTTCTTAGGGCTGGTATGAAGGGGGCAAACAGTATATCCACTCCCATGGTTTCTCATCCACCCCTATCTAAACACTGTGGTCAACCTTTTCAAAATTGATATCAGTACTGAAAAATTGTAGGAGCTCTTCAATACCTAACCTTAACAAGGCTTGATATCTGCTATGCAATGAACAAAATGAGCCAATTTATGCAATCTCCCCTTGATCTACATTGGAAGGCTGTGAAGAGAATTTTAAGGTATATTGCAGGTACTATGGATTATAGAATGAAATTAACAAAATGAAGAAGTTTCAGGATCACAACATTCTCAGATGCTGATTGGGCTGCTGATGTGGATGATAGGAGATCTACCTCTGGGATTTGTGTGTTCCTTGGCAACAACCTCATCTCTTGGAAATCAAAAAAAATAGCCAACTGTGTCTAGATCAAGCACAGAAGCAAAGTACAGGAGCTTAGCCTTGGACACCCTGTGAAGTCATGTGGTTTCACTCCCTCTTTAAGGAGCTGAAGATACAACTGATCAAACCTAGCAATGTTTGGGTGAACAATCAAGGAGCTATAGCTCTCGCTTCAAATCCTGTACACCATTCTAGGACCAAGCACCTAGAGTTGGACCTACATTTTATCAGAGAAAATGTAATGGACAAGGTGATTTCTGTCAGGCATGTGCCATCCATTAATCAAAGAGCAGACATCTTCTCTAAGCCTTTGTCAGGTCAATTCTATGCAAGGATGAGGAACAAGCTACTTATCAATTCTGAAGGATGCATAGAGTCGAGGGGGCATAATAAACGACAAAAGATTAATGCATGGAAACCTAAGCTTATATCAGTAACTGGGGACCAGCCTGAGCAACAAGACAAAAACAAATCACCGCATGCACAGAGAAGCTCCCATGCACCAGCAGAAGGTGATTGCAAGGGCAACGGCTAAAATAAGTGTAGGCTTGCATACTTATCATCTAGTACGGATTAGAGGACAGCTGGTAGGTCTAGGATGTTCTATGACTTGTATATAAGGGTGTAAATGTAATGGACAACTCATCAATGAAAAAATATCAAGTTGTTCTCTAACCCTAGCAATATGGTTCTGCCGCTTTTTACATTTTCTGGCTGGTTTCTTTTTAGGGTTCGCTCATATAGATGCATGTCGAGGTCAACAAGAACTTGTTGTATTTCAATATTTGTAAGCCATTTTAGAGGTTATGGTTGAATACAATTACTTATAGTGTGCTTGAATACAATTACTTGTAGTTTTTTTTATCAATAAATATTTACATTAAGGGTCAAATAAGAAAACGTTATTGCTCTATGGAAAATCTAATCGAATCATTTCTTTTTTCTGCACTTCACAACAGTTAAAAGATCAAATATCGCTAATGAGAAAAAAGAGCATAAAATATTAGCTAAAAACATAAAAGTAACAGCTTTAGTTTGTCTGAATCGATGAGAAGCAAGGGCGGTTCCTAGTTGTTAGAGCTCCTAATTAAATCAACAAGTCATCAAATTGCCAGCTCCTCAATCCAGTCAACATTGGTTTATTTTATATGTTTTGGACGTTTGTACAGCACCATGCAAGCTTCCATGCATTGACTTGTACTGGATGATCTTAACCATTCATTATCATGCTAGGTTTAGCCTTATCTACGGTTCTAGTGTTTTGACCGTTACCTCCCTCTTTCATAGCTACAGCTAGGGTTTAGATATATAGATGTGTGTGGCTAAACATTTCTGTTGTATTCAGAAAGTATTGTTCATCCTTTCCATTTATATAACATGTTTACAGCTTTATTAGTTTTCCAACATGGTATCGAGAGCAGGTCTAGGGCCTGTCTCTGACAAGTCCCTTGCATCCTTTATCTCTTCCTTTTTTCTTTTTCTAAATGGCTGAAGTTGTAGCCTCTCCCGAGGTGAATCCTGCCACAAACACAAATGTTGTGCAAGCTCCTATTCTTATCCAACCTCAGCATCAACTTATTTCTGTTAAAACTCAATGAAAACAATTACCTGATCTGGAAGCAACAAATTTTAGTTGCACCAACAGGATTAGGGCTTGAATCCTATTTGTTTGGCATGGTTGAGATCCCATCAAAGGTTGTCCAGAATCAAGATGGTCTCATTGTTCTGAATCCAAATTTCCAAAACCATTAGAGACAAGATCAATTGCTTGCCTCATGGATTCTCTCCTCCCTTTATGAGTGTGTTCTTATTTTGATTGTTGGCTTATCTACAAGTCATGATATGTGTAAAGCTCCAGAAGCAAACTTTGCAGCTCAATCTGGAGCAAAGACAATGTAGTACATGATTCAACTGCAAACTATGATGAAAGGAAATCAGTCAATGAGAGAATATCTAAACAAGGTCAAAGTATGCTGTGACAACTTGGCTGCTTATGGGCATAAAGTTGAAGACTTTGATCAGTTGCTTCATGCCCTAACAGGTCTAGGCAGTGAGTATGATCCGGTTGTTGTAACCATCACATCCAGTCTTGATAAGTGGAGCTTCAAGAATGCTAGTGTCCTCCTTTTAAGTTTTGAATGCATGTTAGAGGCTGCAAATCCTCAGTTTGATGAATCTATTCCTATGCCTGCAAATGTGGTTGTCCATGGTCAAGCAAAGAAAGAAAATAGCAGTTGGAGTAACAATAACAGCAATAGTGGCAGCAATAGGGGAAGAGGAGCTTACTCAAATAGTAGAGGAGGTAGAAGGGGTGGCACCAGAGGTAGAGGAGCAAGAGGATACAACAACAACAAGGTTGCCTTCTAAATTTGTGGTTATACTAATCACACAACATTTAAGTGCTACTATAGAATGGATCCAAACTTTACCCCTCAATCCTCTCAGGGCTTCAGCACCTCTAACAATCAAGGCCTTGGAAAAGGGACCTTCTTAAAAAGGACCAGTCAGCCTTGGACTCCTCATTCTCCAGCTATGAAAGCCATGGTGGCAACTCAGGACAATAGCTCTGATTACAGCTGGATACCTGACTCAGGAGCCTCCGACCATGTCACTCCAGATTTTGCTAGTCTAAATGTCTCTTCTAAATATCAAGGGGCAAGCCAACTACATTTAGGTAATAGAACAAGTTTTTTTATCTCGAATATTGGCAACTCCATTGTTAAATCTTCTCATCGAGCCTCTAAACACTTTTTCCAGCTTAATAACCTTCTTCATGTTCCTATCATTACCAAAAATCTCTTAAGTGTCTCTCAATTTGCTAAAGATAACAAGGTATTTTTTGAGTTTCATCCTTCTGTTTGTTTTATTAAGGATCAAGCCACGGGGGCTACTCTGCTGCAAGGTAAACTCTGTGATGGCCTCTGTAGGTTTAACCTTCTCCAAGTGATGCCCTCAGTTTGTCAAACACCTCCTTCAAATCTGCAATCCTTCAAGAATAATGTTGTTGACTCTCCTTGTTGTTTTTCTGCTTCTAAGAAAACAGGAGGCCTAGATATATAGCATTATAGGATAGGTCATGCTGCCAATGAGATTTTAATAAAGGTTCTCAAAGATTGTAATATACCTTTTTCCAATAAAGATTTTGCTACTTCTCCATGTAATGCTTGCCTGCAATCTAAATCTCATAAACTGCCATTTCAGGAACCCACCACTGTGGTATTGCATACGTTTGATCTTATTCACTCAGATTTGTGGGGACCCTGTCCTATAAAATCTACAAATGGGAGCCTTTACAATGGCGTGTTCATTGATCACTGTACAAAGTTCTCTTGGATTTATTTTCTCAAAAACAAATCTAAAGCCTTTCAAGCCTTTATACATTTTCAAACTATGGTTGAAGCTCAATTCTCAGCTAAGATAAAAGGTGTTCAAAGTGATTGGGGTGGTGAGTATAGAAACCTATCCAGATATTTGAAGGAGAAATGGATTGTTCATAGGATCTCTTGCCCTTACACCTCTCAGCAAAATGGAGTGGTTGAGAGGAAACACAGACATGTCATTGAGGTAGGACTATCCTTTTTAGCTCACTCTCAAGTTCCCAACTCTTACTGGATGGAGGCTTTTCACACTGCTGTACATGTTATTAATAGGACCCCTAGTAAACAACTACATTACAAGTCTCCTTTTGAAAGCATGTATGGTCATAAGATAGAATTTAGAGCTGTTCCCTCCACTTATCTAGGGTATAGTGAAGGATATACAAGGGTTATAAGATTATGCTCCCTTCTGGCGAGATAATGATTAATAGCCATGTCATTTTTATTGAGGATCAGTTTCCTTTTTCCAAGTCAACATCCTCAGTTTCATCTACTGGTTCCTCTTCTAACACCTCAGTCTACACCCCTCTCTGCACTACTTTACATCCTATATTTGTCCCTCCATCTAGTCCTTCTACCTTAAACACTAATCCTATCCACACAAATCCCATCCCCCCTGAATCTCCTACACATTCTGTCCAACCTCAACTACACTCTGATCAAACTGCCTCTCCTGTGCACTCAACAAATTCCAACAACATTTCACCTATCCAACAATCTCCTGTCTCACCTCAAACAAATTCTAACTCTCATACTACAATACCTTTAACAGTGCAGTTGCAACAATTAGAGAATGATCAAATGTGTTCTATTCCTCACACTGCACCACTTGCTATTACTAATACTCATTCTATGCAGACCAGAGCAAAAACAGGTCACTTTAAGCCAAGAGTGTACTCAGCAATAGTGGAGTTTGAGCAGGAGCCAAAGAGTCTGAAAAAGGTCTTACTCAGTAAACACTGGCTTCAGGCCATGATCTCTGAAATCAAAGCTCTCAATAAGAATAATACTTCAGAACTCACCTCTCTTCCTCCTGGAAACAGATTGGTTGGCTGCAGGTGGATCTATAAGATAAAGAGGGGGGGCTGATGGATCAATTGTCAGGCACAAAGCAAGGCTTGTGGTAAAAGGGTACACTCAAGCACCTGGCTTTGACTATGAGGAAACTTTCAGTCCAGTGGTAAAACCTGTCACAATTAGAACCATTCTATCTCTAGCTGTATCCTGTGGTTGGAAAGTGAGGCAGCTGGATGTTCATAATGCATTTCTCAATGGTGACCTAACTGAGCACATTTACATGCAAAAACCACCTGGCTTTGAACAAGGCACTAAGGACTTGGTCTGCAAACTGCACAAAGCCTTGTATGGATTAAAGCAAGCACCAAGGGCCTGGTACTCCAAACTCAAGAATGTGCTGAAAAAACTTGGTTTTCATCTATCTCAGTCTGATAATTTACTGTTTTACAGAGCCACTCCTACTTCCTACACAGTCCTCTTGGTGTATGTAGATGATATCTTAATAACAGGCAGCAACAATGATCTAATAACCTCTCTGACTCAACTTCTGGACTCAGCCTTCTCTCAAAAGGACATGGGCATAGTGCACCATTTTTTAGGTATTCAAGTTACCCACACTGAATCAGGAATGCACTTGTGTTAGAAACAATGTGTTAAAGAACTTCTACAGAGAGATGGAATGTCAAATGCCAAGGGTTCTTCTACTCCCATGATCTCAACACCTCATCTTTCCAAATTTGTTGGCTCTCTTATTACAGATCAAACATTATATAGAAGCATCATTGGTGGTCTGCAGTATCTGACAATAACAAGGCCAAACATTGTTTACACTGCGAATAAATTGAGTCAATTTATACAAAATCCCTTGGATACTCACTGGAAAGCTGTGAAGAGAGTTCTTAGGTATATTGATGGTACCTCTACCCTTGGCCTGTTCCTAACAAAGTCCAAGTTTAGCAGAATAATTGGCTTCTCGGGTGCAGATTGGGCCACAGATATTGATGATAGGAGGTCTGTAACAGGTCTTTGTGTGTATATGGGTGAAAATCTTATTTCTTGGTGCTCTAAGAAACAAGCAGCAGTGTCAAGATCAAGCACAGAGGCTGAGTATAGAAGCTTATCTCACTGTGCCTCTGAAGTTATGTGGATAAAGCATCTGCTTGCTGAGATTAAGTTCAGTCCAAGAGCAATTCCATTAATATGGACTAATACATTGGTGCTGAATCACTTGCTGCTAATCCCGACCTTCACTCTAGGATCAAACATGTTGAATTGGATGTTCACTTCGTGAGAGAAAAGGTCAATCAAGGCATCCTTAATGTTCAGCATGTTCCATCCATTGATCAAGTTACAGATGTATTTACAAAGCCATTAAACAGACAATCCTTCAACAGGTTCAGGAATTAGCTAAAAGTCACTCCTTCACCAGTTGTGGATTGAGAGGGAGGGTGGGGGATGTTAGAGCTCCTAATTAAGTTAACAAGTCAGCAACTTGCCAGCTCCTCAATCGAGTCAGGATTGGTTTGTTTTATATGTTTTGGACGTTTGTACAGCGTCATGCAAGCTGCCATGCATTGGCTTGTACTGGGATGATCTGAACCATTCATTAGCATGCTAGGTGTAGCCTTATCTACGGTTCTAGTGTTTTGACCGTTGCCTTCCTCTTTTATAACTACAGCTAGGGTTTAGCTAGATGTGTGTGGCTAAATATTTCTGTTGTATTCAGAAAGTATTGTTCATCTTTTCCATTTATATAACATGTTTGCAGCTTTATTAGTTTTCCAACACTAGTGGAACTTTTCCGAATCACATTATTAACTTTCCATTTATTTCATCAAATACATTAATAAATAGATCTTAATTATTACTCCTGCTACTCAATTATATATGTCATTTTGATTTTGTACATGAATTAATAAATATTATTAGAAAACAAATTATATATTAAATTCATGTAATATTCTTATTTAATAATTAGTGGATTTTACATAATCATTAAATATAGTGTAACATTCGAGTATATTTATCATTAAAGAGAAAATTTAATACTAAATAGAAATTGGTCCAAAAAGAAATAGTGCACTATATATTTGGGACGGAATATTTCATCGATTACTATGCCTTTCCACCGTCTCTGGGTGCATGCAATGTTAACCTCTTAAGAAACTGGTATGCAATATGTGAATGTGAACAGCATGGGAAGTCTTCTTTCAAGTAATAAGGTTTGCCTCTTTAGAAAACTGATCTACTACCAGAAAAATTGAATCGTTACCAAGCCCTGCACCAAATCGGAGTATAAATAAAAATCAGTACCTAACTAAGATAGAATGTCTAGCTCCGCTTAGGCTTTAGACATGAAAGAATTTAATTATCTTAATGAACAATAAATTTATTTTTAAGGTTACGAAATAATTAGTTACTTATTAAGAGAAGCAATATGACGGGACTGCTGAGAGATAACAGAAGCAGTCGAAGGGCTTTGTTGCAAGACGACTTCATAACCATCGCTCCAATTTTCCATTCCTTGAGCCATCACTTGCCAAAACAGAGCACCCCCACACGCGCCTCTGGTGCGTGCACAGCTGTAAACACGGTTGAATATTTTACGGAAATAGTTGTTTCTGGCTTGAACATTGTAACCTGATGATCTTGAGGACCTGCCAAACTCAGTCAGCAGGATTGGCTTCCCAAGGATCGATTTTGAGTCGTCTATATGTGTTTTGATCCATTTCATCACAAATTTAGCTTGGCTCCTCTTGTTTGAACCGGGAACCCTATAAATATGCATACGGCCCATTTTTCATTATATAACATGGTTTTACGTGACATGTATATGGATAATGTCACTAATGTACACGTGAAATGTGTAATTGTGATGTGAAACATGGCATGAAATATCATCTCAAATTTTTTATGACACATTCACGAAATTAATATGTTAATGAAGTATATATAAAGAATATGTACATACATACCATTGATCAGGGTAAAGATGAATAGTTGCAAAGTCAACTTGTTGGATAAGGTTATTGGAAATGAAATCAGTGCCAACTTCCTTACCAGAATTGTATAGTTTCTTTTTGGGCATCGACTCCCCGTAAAACCCTTCCAGCCCAACTTCTAAGAGATGACTCTTGTCGATTGATTTTACATAAGCCGACATTTCGACCACCCAATCCTAAAAAATGATTCATTTATATATGTTTCTCTAACATTATGAATAGAAAAGAAAAAGAAAAACACAACATTATGAGAGAGAAAGAGAAGTACTTGGATCGATTTTCCAGAGAGGTCTGATTGACAACGAGGTTCATTCATGAGCTCCCATCCGAGAATCGTCGACTCATCCTTATAAACTACCCCGGTTATTGAATTCACTCTTGTCAGCACGGACTACAATATTCACGATATCAAATAGAGAATATATTACGTTTTATATGATCAAAAAATATGTCATTTATACAAAACTATCTCCATCCTCTAATGATTATACTCAACCATATTGAGATCATAACAAATTACTGTAATTTTCTTCCCTTTTTCCGCGTTCCTTTTAAAATTATTAGAAAGAGAAAAAGAAAGATGAGTTATTTTACCTTGACATGATTTTTGTAGTAACGTTTAGTAATAGGACTAGTGAAAAAGGCATCTTCATTGTTCATCTGCTGGCCTTGATCCCTTGCCCATTGAACATATTGCCTTTTCCCTCCAAAACCTTCCCAGTTGTTCACCAAGCTAAGTAGCAGATATAACCCATGCCTCTTGGCCTCAGACACCACAAAATCCAGTCCCTAATTGTTAATTACATCTAAAATGAATCTACTTGTTATGATTTTTATTAATTAAAAAAAAAAAAGTGTACAACAACTGCATATATATTCATAAATGGTCAAAATCACATTAATCCAATAAAGTGAAATAGGAAGGTGGAGCGTTTTCCGAAAATGCACCTTGAACATATCTTCGTTATAAACACCGGGGGACTTTTGCAAGGCTCTATAGCCGCCATCACTGAAAGCCCAAGTCCTCACAACATTCATTCCGTACTTGGAAGCCTGTTTGAAAGTATCGGTCACCTTGTTTCTAGTGGAAGGGTCCGATGCCATGTACATCAACCAGTATGCGTTGAAACCGTTAAAATAGAACGGCCTCCCGTTCAACACAAACTGGCTGCCCCTTGTCCCCACAAAACCACCACCACCACTACGGGCCAGCCTGGCCTCGCCATAATGGGTCAATAAGGCTGCAATAACGAAAACAATAGCCAAACGCTTTCTCAACATTTGGTATCTTCTTATATTTTTTTCTCAAATGTACTAAATTGGTATTTATGTGTGTTGGTATTTATTCCCGTACATTATTGATGAAGATGAGGGTTATTGCTTGCTGAGATTTCCTAGTACAAACTATTTTGTTTTTCTTCTTTTTTTTCCTACTCTGATTAAGATTATATCAATATGTAACGGGTTTAATTATTGTTTGGAGACTTTGAAACTCATGCTTGTTGCCTGGGTGCAGGGGGCTAAGGGATTCGAGTCTCGGGTGCAATCATTTCTTTGCGGAAGAAAAATCTTTACGATTTGGCAAATGATTATTTTTCGGAGACAGACTAACGACAATTACTTTTCAACTTCAAGTATAATGATCAATCTTGGGTAAAGAAATTACTCTCTCCATTCATGACCATGTGGTCTAAAAGTCTGAACAATTGGGCAGCAATTTTGGACATAATTTCATTTTGATTTTTAAATTTGAGTTTGTTTGATTTTAATATTTCAAAAGTAATATTTTCAATTTACTTTTTTTACTTCATCAATAACTTCAATTTTTTTAAATTAATTATTTAATCACTAATTATTATCAAACATTTTTCCATAAATTTCAGAATAACTTCCAATTGCATTATAAAATTTTGAAAAAATACACTCAATAGAGGTTTAGGGAGTAGATGTGAATATTGAGAATAAAACCGAATTGAGGTCGCGAGCTAAGGTCGCTACTGGTCGCGAGCTAAGGATGAGATCGTTGAGTTCGCAACCAAGGGTTGCTGAGATCGCTGAGAATTGTTAAGCTCGGGTTGCGAACTGAGGTCGCTGAGATTAGACACATAGGCTGCTGTAGAGCTGACTAGGACATTAGAGATCACAGAAGAAGATAAAGAAGGACAGCTATACATGAAGACAAACTTACTGGGATATTATATTTTGTGTGCGATGTGGTCTATCTATACCAACAGGCCCATGTAACCCTAGTTTTTAGAGCATTATATCTTGTAGTGTGTATATATATATATACATACGAGCTCATGCATTGATAGTTATTTTAAGAAAACATAAGCAATAAGATAATCTTTCTCATATTTGTGTTTAATATGCAATTAGGTTTTGTTTCTTTACATAGTATCAGAACGGGTTAATCATGCCTCTAATCCATTATCCATCATTTTCGTATCTGCTTTTTTCCTATTTAACTTTATGGCTGCACAAGCAGAGATGAACACACAGACCCCTATTTAACTTTATTTTTAAAAAAGATAAAAATACAAAGGAATACTAAGTTAGGATTTAGTCCTATAAAAGGAAAAAATCTCACTCGGTTGTGAATTGTTTTAACGTCATTTCTCACCAGCCCTAATCACGAAATTGGGGATCTCTTCAAGGAAAGAAATTCATTGAAATTAAACAAATAAAATAAGAAATCTCAATCTTTCTTTAACAAAAATCGATAATGCAAAGAGGAAAGGGTACAAATAAAATTCAAATTTTTGATTTTTCTTCGGACGTCAAAGAATTAGATAGAAAATGATGAGGCTAAAATATAGAATTCGTCCGTTAACTTTTTGGACTTGGCAATAATGGTCCACTAAATATAGAGGTGGTAAATTTAGTCCACCAATTAAGTTTTTGTCGCACATTTAGTCCAATTTTGAAGATTTTGACCAAATGACAATCGGTCAAAATCCAAAAAGTTACAAATTTAATCAACCAATTAAAATTTTGTCGCATATTTAGTCTAGAATTTTGTTGCAAATTTAGTCCACCAATTAAAATTGGACTAAAAGTACGAAAAAAATTTAATTGGTGGACTAAATTTACCACCCCAGTATTTAGTGGACCATTTTTATCAAGTCCAAAAAGTTAATAGACAAATTCTATATTTTACCCAAATGATGACTTATCCGCTTAACCTTGCTTATAGAGATGTCAATGTGATTAAAAATGTCCGGTTATTTAACCAGCAGTTATTAACCTTCGGTTAAAATAACCGGCACAACATTAACCGTAACCGAACCGACGGTAAACCGATTAAGATTACGGTTAAAGTCGGCTAACCAAACAGGCGGTTAACCGCCATTTTTTAAAATTGAATTTAAAAACTTAAAAAAAAATCGAATAATTGAGATAAATGAGATAAACAAATGACAAGCTTTAATAGAATAAGAATGAGATAAATAGATGAGAACTTAAATAAGATTTGAATGTTTATGTTAAGAGTAACACAACCAATACAAAACCAAAAAATAGCAAAAGAGCAGCAATCAGATACACTAGTGCAAAAAAGTCGATTAGAGGCGCTTTATAAGTGACGGTTAAACAAGGAACCGCTGCAAAAGGTCCAAAGGTGGCGTTTATTATCAAAGAACCGCCACTTATGAAAATAAAAAAATTAAAATTTTCATCCGGGTGGCGGTTATTGAATAGCAACCGTCACCAATAATACCATAAGAAGCGGTTGCATTAACAAACGGCACCAAAAATAAAAAACGGGGCAGCGCTTGTTTGGATAAGCGCTGCCAATAATATCGGCGGTTCTGGCGACGGTCCTCAATAGAAATGAACCGTCACCTATAATCAGCCGAAATCAACAAACACAGTCGACCTTGAAAAATTCCTGAGCACACGGAAACATTCAAATCTCAAATAYTCCCGAATATGAAGTTRCCGACGACAATTGTTCCCCAATCTTTACAAATRCCACAAGCCCCAAACCCTAACCCTACAAATCCTTAACCTACGAAACCGTAAACGATTTCCATTGCCGTCACCATCTTGCGGCGAGTGTGCTCAGTGTAGGTGACGGCGTCACGGATGACGTTCTCCAAGAAGATCTTCAAAACACCGCGAGTCTCCTCGTAGATAAGGCCGCTAATGCGCTTTACGCCGCCACGGCCAGCCAGGCGGCGAATCGCCGACTTGGTGATACCCTGGATGTTGTCTCTGAGCACCTTCCTGTGACGCTTGGCTCCGCCCTTTCCCAAACCCTTGCCTCCCTTTCCTCTTCCTGACAATTTTCTTCTGCTTTTGGAATTTAGATTTACGATTGAGCTAGTTGAATTTTTTGGGAAACCCTTTAAATTACTTAGCCGGGAAATTACTTATCGGAAATTTTGCAAACTTTCATTTTCACTTCGCCCATGAAATTTGGATGAACCCTTGAAATTACTTCGCAGTCTATTTCCCCAAACCAGTCGAGGAAGACCAGTGGCGCATCCTGGCTGTCTATTTCCCCAAACCAACGCCGATGATGCGGATCTCAGATTCTATCTCACTTCGACCTCTTACGATTCTTCTCGTCTCCTCAGGCTCAAAAAATTGTCAACCAGGTGTGTGTTTTCTGTTTATTCCATACTTTCTTATCCTGCAACTAAGCTATGCAACTTTATGAAATTTTGGGAATTTATTGACAAGTAGTAAAGTCTGATACATACAGTATGTTACGATATTGGTTTTACAGGGGATTTGAGTGGAAATGTTAATTTAATTTTGATATTGGTTGTAAATTTAAAACTTTATATTTTTAAATTTAACTTCGTTTTATTATATATTAAAAGATCACCCGGATTTTATTATTTTTCTCTCAGGTGTCTATAAGAGGAGTACTTATAGCATCACTTGATGATCCTAGTAAGAACATATGCACTGCAGTGAGTGTGGCTTTGTCAACAATTGCGCATTATGATTTGRCAGACGAATGGCCCGAGTTACTACCGTTCCTRTTAAACTTAATTAATGATCAGACTAAACTGAATGCWGGTGAGTCCTTAATACATGGGTTTAAAATGTAACTAGCYATTTTTGAGAGGAACATAATTTTTTTATTRTTATATTTAATTTATTTTGATTATCAAGCTTCTACTAAAGCTTTAGCTAGAAACATTATAAACCTGGTTTGATAATAGGAAATTCAAATAATCTTTTTTGATTTCGTTAATAATTTTTTTATGAGTGATTTACAGCTAATTTATAGTCATCTCAGTAGATTTGGAATATATMTATGGTGATAGTATTTTCTTCAAATGCATATATATACTGTGTGAACTYTAAACAAGATTATGGATWGTGGTGCATTTATCACAACTTTCTCTTTATATATAATTAATAGTAGAAATTTCACAAAAGAAGAAAATTTGTTATTAATAAATTTACAGCTATTTCATAATCATCTTGGGTGGGTTTGGAATTTACTTGCTGGTGATACTATCTAGATAAAATTATGGATAGTAGTGCATTTATCACAATTTTCTGTAAATATCTGCTTAAAAAAATATAAATATTGTTGATTCCATTCTTTTTACCATATTTACCATAGTTATTAGTTGGAGCAGATTGGTTATAGGTTTTATTATTATTTGTATTCCTGTGAATTGATATGTGCAGATCTATGGCAAGAGTCAGAGGTTTAAAGCCCTTTCAATAGTTTATAACTGTACCACAAGCGCGTCTATCTGCTCAAGATAAGGSTCGATCACAACGGGCCGGTCAGAGACAACGACCACGACGCATTTTACGGTCCCACAGACATTCTTGATAGTGGTCAGGCCGGGCTCGGCTATACTTAGGTTKTTGCTGTTGCCGAACATCTCGGCGTATGGGACCTCACCGACAATGACAATGCCGTAAGAAAACCCGTTGGTCTTTACGAAATCCGGGTCGGGATTTGCWGAGTAGATGACTTGCGTGGACGGGTCGACCGTCTTTTTGACAGCGGCTAAGATTGTAGTTCCTTCCGTAAGGTCATTTCCGTTAASACCTTGCCATTRTATCGTCCAGCCTTCAAGTTGGTACCCCAAATTATCCGCGTGGGACCCAGCAACTAGAATTTTCCGCGCTTTCTTTGAAAGAGGAAGCAACGGCTGATTAGCGCTTTTACTGTTCTTCAAAAGTACGAGCGATTTTCTAACCGCTTCCCGTGCTAAATCCCTATGTTCCTGGTTTCCGAGTTTGTTATTATTATTATTTATTATTATTTATTTTTAATTTCTTCCTTCTCGGGATGAAATCTGTATGCAAAATTGCTGACTTCTAGAATATTACGATGCGTACTGTCCAGGTGTTAAAAAGTGCTTGAATCAGTTTATTCAAAAAATTTCAGCCATAGCAGAAACTCATATTGGAGGTAGATCAGACTTGCTTATGCTGTTACATTGTTTTTCTTGTCCTCATTCCTCATAGTTTCGGTATTTCAGTAATTGTGGGGCCGTTGTGGCACACATTTGTGTCGTCGTTGGAAGTGTACKAGCACTCATCGATTGAAGGTGTTGAAGATTCATATYACGGTCGATATGATTCTGATGGTCTTTTCRTGCGAGTCGACATGCCGGGACTGGGCAAGGAGAACATCAAGGTTCGGGTCGAGAAGGACACGGTGATCATGAAAGGCGAGGGTCAGAAGGAATTTGAAGATGACGAGCTTGGGCCGAGGTACGACTTCAGTATCCAGCCACCGTCCAAGAAGTCATTGTTGGCTTAATTGTGTTTTTTTTTTTTATATATTTTTCTTGTAAAATTGTAATGTAAATTTTTTTTTTCATTAAATATAAATTAAATTGCGATTGTTTGGTATTTATAGGTTGTGACGAGGKATTGGTAAAATAGAATGGACATTTAATTTTTTTTAATTATTATTTTGGAATTTAAATAGGTTATATTTGAACCGATGTTAATGTTCTCCGTGTACACGACATCGGTTCCTCAAGAAACCGATGTTATTTCTCAGTATTATTGGCGACGCTACTTAGTTAAGAAGCGCTGCCAATAATAGTTTTGGCGGCGGTTCTTAGCTAAGAAGCGCCGCCCGGTTTCTATTTTTGGCAGCGGTTCTTAGCTAAGAAGCGCTGCCAATAATAGTTTTGGCAGCGCTTCTTAGATAAGAACCGCCACCCGATGTCAATTTTAAGCGGCGGTTTGTACCGCCGCCCGTTTTTTTTCTTTAAGCGTCGGTCGTATAAGAGGCGGTTCAGAACCGCCTCTAAAGGCTGTTTTGAACCGCCTCTAATCGACTATTTTCCACTAGTGATAGCAGAAAATAAATAGGAAAAAGTGCTTAACTTTTATTCCTCAAAATCATTTCGGATAGGCCTTCGTCGGGTCCTTTTACAAGTGCTTAATATCGGATTACAAGTATTCTCACTCTAAAGCTCCTTATGTTTCTCTCTCTAAAAAATCGGGGATCCTTCTCTCTCTCTTGGAGATGCTATTTATAGTTTTCATGGAAACCCTAATTGGACACCAGTCGCTGTCCCATTGGTTCTCCACAGATGCTGCTCACGTGTTCACCGACTTAACGCCGACCTCAGGTATTTTCCGCCGACTTAATGCCGACCAGACATCCCCGCTCGGCATTTTTGGCTCAATGATTTTCCGAAAGCATTTGGGTCGTGTCGTGCGGGCGCCGAGCAAACGTACTCTGCTCGGCACTCCTAGCCCGGAAGCTCGGCTCGGTGAGATCAATGGCGGTGCTCGGCAACCCGCGTGGATGCTGCCGAAGACCCGACGCCTTCAGCTCGGAAGCTCGACATGGTGAGCTCGGCAGCAACGCTCGGCAACCCGCGTGGATGCTGCCGAAGACCCGATGCCTTCAGCTCGGCACGGTGAGATCGGCAGCAATGCTCGGCAACCTGCGCGAAGGCTGCCGAAGGCCTGACGCCTTCAGCTCGGTGAGCTCGGCAACAGTTCTCGGCAACCTGCGCGAATGTTGCCGAAGGCCTGACGCCTTCAGCTCGGCATCCCGGCTCGGTGAGCTCGGCAACAGTGCTCGGCAACCTGTGCTAATGCTGCCGAAGACCTGACGTCTTCAGCTCGGCATCTCGGCTCGGTGAGCTCGGCAACAGTGCTCGGCAACCTACGCAAACGCTGCTGANGCTCGGCTCGGTGAGCTCGACAACAGTGCTCGACAATCCCGCGTGGATGCTGCCAAAGACCTGACGCCTTCAGCTCGGCCGTGATGCTCAGCAATCCGTGCGAATGTCACCGGCAGTTCAACGCCATCAACGCGGCTGTTCGGCATGGGTAGCTCGGCGGGCCTTCGGGAGTTCAACACCTAATGCCTTGCAGGTGCAGCTCGACGCTCTCGACGGTCTAGTGAAAGTAGCCAACTCCCTAACGCGACCCGGCTTGGATTCAGTCCTGGTCGTCGGGACAATAACGACCATCAAAATTGAATAATTGAATTTTCCAAGTAAAAAGTTTTAAAAAATATTTTTTTCTATTAAAAAAGGACTTGATTTTAATTCTAATATTAAAAATTAAAATTAAAAATTTAAACATTTAATATTAGAATTAACTTGCATACGTATTCTCAAAGAGGAATCAAAGTCCACGTAGTTCATTTTTTTTTTTTGGAAAAAGAATTCAGTTAAAAAAAAAGGACATGAGTTTAATTCTAATATTAGAAATCAAAATTAAAAAAATTAACTTTTATATTAGAGTTAACTTGCCTACGTATTCTCGTAGAGGAATCAAAGTCCACGTAGTTCATTTTTTTTTTTTGGAAAAAGAATTCAGTTAAAAAAAAAGGACATGAGTTTAATTCTAATATTAGAAATCAAAATTAAAAAAATTAACTTTTATATTAGAGTTAACTTGCCTACGTATTCTCGTAGAGGAATCAAAGTCCACGTAGTTCTTACACTTACCTTACTTACCTACGTTGTGTGGATAATAGAGGCTCATCTTCATTTATTCATCGTTGTCGTTGCTTCCCGAAGTGGTATCGTAATGGTCGCCCTCTTCACCTTCATCCAATTGCAGTTCTTGATCTCGATTTCACCTTTGACCCAACCATTCATTAATATTTCATTTTCAAGATTTTTGGGCAATAAGTCAAACCGGTGATCATCTAACACAAAGCCTCCCGTGCTGAAGGCCTGTTCAACAGAAATCGCTGAAATAGGAACGGATAGAACCTCCTTGGAAATTCTAGAGAGTGTAGGAAAAATAGTGGCCACTTTTGACCGAAACTACACAAGATCTTTCGTACCATCGGGCTTTTTTGGATAATTCCCGATTCAAAAGTCCCGAAATAACTTTCTAATTCTATTGTTCGACTAGTACTATCCCTTTGTCGTTTTCGCTTAGTATCCTCAATTAACCTCGTATATGAGGTTAGATCTTATCGAGGGTCGTTGAACAATGGTCTACATTAGAAGTGGTGGGGAAAGGGGATGGGGTAGGTGACACATTAGCATCATTAGAAGATTGATTGTATTCATGAAAAAGATGAAGTAAAGATTTTTTGCTTGGTGAGCACAAGTTAAGGGGTTAGGAATCTCAATATTTAAATTTTTGTATAAAAGATTCTAATGCTTCATAATAAACTTTAAGTAAATTTTCTAAACCTTTGAGCCAATAATACGAGTCTAAAATCTTTGTAATCAAAAAAATATCGGGAATGTAGAGAAAATATTTAACCCATTTACTCAACATACTAGCAAAACATTCACCCAATTCAGGTTAATCGAGTAATGAATTACTAATAAGTACAATCTCAATACATTGATCGAGAAGTATTGTGGAGGTAGGATAATAAAAACCGGCTAAAGTCACGGTGGCATCATTAATTTTTTTTAAAGGGACATCATATTGTAACAATCATCCTACACATTGGAAAATAAAACGAAATCGAAGATTAGTAAAAAACGCACACAATGCTTCTCTATATTCAAAGTAATTATTAAGAAAATTATAAGTCGAGTTCCAACGATCTGACATATCAAATGAGTTTTTTTTTATGTAAACCATTGTTACGGCAATATTTTTGCAACTGAATCATGTTTTGAAATATGAAGTACCACACTCCTTGTCGAAACAATTTTATATTTAAAGTAGTTAAACCTTCTTGAACACATAAATTTAAAATATGACAAATGCATCTAAGTTTACCGCCAATAGAAGGTTAACGAAAAGTTTTAAGACTTTCTAAACTACCCATACTACCGGCGACATATCAAATGAAATTGAAAAAAAATTGTTTCCTAAATGATAATCGGATAATATAGTGAATATTTTTCGTGAAGTATCCACCGCGGCATGCGAACTATTAAACTCTTTATATGCAATTAAACATATTTTCAAAGTCCAAGAATTATCAACCCAATGGCATGTAATTCCCATATATTTTTTACTATGATGGGAATCCGTCCAAATATCCAAACATATAGAAACACTCTGAGACAAACTATCAAATATGGAAATCAAATTCAACTTATACTCACCAACCATTATTTAATATTGCGAGCAACTTTATTTCATGAAATCCTAGTGCTGAATAGATTAAATTCACCTCTAGTAAAATCTTCATAATGATTATTATGCGCATGATTAAAAGGAAGACCAAAACAAAAACAAATCTTGCAAGAAATTTTCTATGACCACTTTCGCTATATTGAAATATATTGGAACCCGTACCTTGGCGGCCGGCCCTACCGCCGGTGGTAGATAAAGATGAGAAGTTTAATTATGTTTGAGATCTATCAACGCCGTGTTTTTCGGGATGCTTCTTCTCCATGTGGTATTTGAGCATCCCGTACCCTCAGTTGTTTTTAGAACTAAAGGCGTAGTGACTCTTGTATTGTACCCGAGGTAAACCATCGACCTTCGTTCTTGTGAAATGCAATCAGAAGATGGGGGATTGATATTCCTTAGGTTTTGATTGAGTTAGTGGCATATCACGATTATCATCCGCTTCTTCCTCATCTTCATCCAAATTGACGTTGGCCGGCGGTTCAAGTTGGTAGGAGGTGGGTGAATCCTCATCGAAATTGGTTTGATTATGCTCGCCGAGATTGATTTGATTATATAAATATTCAACTTCTTTCAGCGTCATCTCATCGGGAACATAATCTCCGGCAACGGCCGAAGGTTCTCATCGAGATCCTTGACCTCCAACTTAGCCTTGGCCTCGGTCTCGATGAGATTCTCGAATAGTATTAGTATTCATATTATGAGAAGAGCTTGCTATAATAATATTATAAAAGAAAATTAATTAAATCAAGATTATTGATAGTATTTATTCACAAATTAGCAACTTCAAACTTGAAAATATAAGTGAAGAAGAATATTAGAGATGAATTATTATGAGGATTGGTATAGGAGAGGGGGGTATCTATAGGTGTAAAAATGGAAAAAAAATCTAAAAAATAGACGTTGGGAACCGCCGGTTTTAGTTAACCGGTCGGTTAACTGGATAATCGGTGGTTAAATCTCCAATGGCTAGTTTTTCTTACCATTAATCTCAAACGGCTATTTGATTTGAGACGTTGATTTTAAATGGTCAAAAATCGGCCAGTTTAACCGCCATTCAATTTTTTTTTTCCAGGTTAACCGGCGGTTTTGGTTCGCTGGAATCTGTAACCAAAACTGAACCACCAAAATTCGGTTTACGGTTTTGGTTTTAACCAAAATCATCAACAGTTAATCGTAACTGTTGACCGATTTAAAACCAGCTGTTAACCAGCTAACCTTAACCATGGTTAACATGTCTACTTTCTTATGACTTCAACAAAGAGGCATATTTTCTGATTTATTAGAATTAACAAGGGGAAATTTTCAATTTTCAATTTATTAGATTCTCACACTAATGCAGCAACTTCACAACTTAAGTTCGGTGAGATATCAAATTTTATAGCTTATTCCACCAGTGTTTTATTGTTCCCTTGTGAATTTATGCCTTGTGGCAATTTGAAAAGTTTTATTTATGCTTTCGGGATTTTAGATTTCATCATTTGTAGAGTTTGGCTGTTTTGTTCTTTAAGCAAGTGAAAGAACGATAAATTTTCTGAACAAGGGAGATGGATTTTGGAGTTTAAGGGCTAAAATGAGAAGGAATCTTGTTGTCAAAAATGGGTAGATACTAGGTACCAATTCCATGGTGCATTTGACTCCATTCTTTTTACCACTAGACATCTTTTGTCAGAGGTTTTAATAGCTGGAACAGAGAAGGTTCAAACTGAGATAGATATGAAGGATATCATAAGAAACTAAACAACATGATGTGGTTCTTTGCACCAGAAATGTTTGTTATCAAAAATCTTTTAAGAAAAAACAAAATAAAAACAAGGAAAAAAGAATCGAGACTTGTGAATTTCACAATTTTCTTTTAAAAAAATATTTCTTTGTTGAGCGTTTATTTCCCAGGATATAATAGATCTAACCGAATTTCATTCTGGCAAACTAAAAAAATGCCTTGAAAATAACATGAAAAAACTCTAGAAAAAGAAGATGGAAGCTCATATTTTGTATGTCTTGAATTGTGAAAATGAACCTATAGTTAGAGCTGGAGACAAGCCGCACAACTGTTCAGTTTCATGCTGCAAATTATAACTCTTAGCAGTTATAAATTATTGAAAGCGGAAATGAATTTTGATGTTTCAAACTCAAAATTCAATATCTGCAGTTTAAGCATTGAAAAAATAATTCTAGAAATGGCAAAAATAGTTTATTCCAAAAAATTGCAAAACTTGAGCTTTACTAATGGGCTCGATTTCGGTCTGACATTTGTGTGCACAGGTCACGCTTGCACACAAGTTTATGGTCCGAACCACGAGTCAGACCGTGATTTCTAACCCCACCCCCCACCCCCTACGCGTGCACGTGGAGAGAGCCTTATTCGCTTACTAGAGTATCCCTTACCAACAAGGTGATACTTTATAAACTAGACTACTTTCCCTTATTTTCTCAATATGGGACAAGCCCATTTTAAAAGAAAAGATTCATTACAACACTTACACTTTGAGCCTTTTAATATCTTTATCTTTCAAAAAGCTATTTTAGATAAATAAATATACCATTTCGATGTTCTCACAACATAAAACACGATTCCACATTCAAGCTTGTCTTTTGACAAATGAAACATAAAGAAACTGTGTCTAAACTTCACCCAATTTTTGTCATTTTAACACATTTTTCCAGCAATCCCCCGCATGAAGGAAATTGACGATATTTCAAACTAAAGTCCAATAGTCAAACCCTACGTAGGATAGGTAGGTGTTACCCTTTGTAATCTCTAGTCAACTAGGTTGGGTTTTCATTGTATCAACTCATATCCAGAGTCTTTAATCATATTCTTCTTGTTATTTTAGCAACTAACTCTCTATTTAACCCTTTGATTAACATATCCATAAGGTTATCCTTTCGCTTCATGTAGTCAAAAGAGATAGTCTCAGTTGAGAGTAGTTGTCGAATGGTATTATGTCTTCAAAGAATCTGTCTAAACTCAATATTATATATCTTACTCTTTGCTCTGCCAATTACTGATTGGCTATCGCAAGGATTCCTATTACCAGCATAGGCTTAGGAAATCTCGGAATATCTTCTAAGAATTGACGTAACCATTTAGCCTCTTCACCACATTTGTCTAAGGCTTTAAACTCTAATTCCTTAGTGGATCTAGCTATTATGGCTTGTTTATAAGATTTCCCTGATACGAATGCACCTCCTAAGATAAACACATATCCACTTGTACACCTGGAGTCTAATATCTGTATGTAATTAACATCCATATAGCACTAGAGAACAGCTATATATTTACCATAGCGCAATCAATATCACGAATATATCTCAAGTACCTTGGTAGTCTCACTATTCCATTTTAGTGTTTAAATCCTATATTACTAGTATATCTACTCAGTCTTCTCACTACATAAGTGATGTCTAGTGATCTAAAACTCATCAGGTACATCAGAATCCCTATTACACTTGAGTATTCTACTTAAAAAATACTTTTACCTCTATTTTTGATAGATAATTATTTGTATCTATCAAGTTCCTAGCATGAAACCAATATCCCTTGTTAAATTTCTCAAGGGTTTTTATCTACATAATGAGATTGGCTCAACATGATCGCTTGTGATGTTCTATAGATTCTAATTCGAAGTATCACAATGGTTAGGCCCATATCTTTTATATCAAATATTGTATTTAACATGTCTTTTGTGGATTTAACAATCTTATCAAGCATGTCATCTACATAATGACATAGGATAACATATCCTAATTCATTGTCTTTAACATAGATGCATTCGTCATATTTGTTAATTTTAAATCCCCGCTCCATAATGGAATTATCAGACTTCCCATGCTATTACTTTGGAGCTTGCTTCAATCTATACAAAGACTTAAACAATCTTCAAGCCTTATTTTCTTTTCCAGGAGTTGAGAATCATTTAGGTTTCTCCATGTAGATTTATTCTTCTAAACCTCCATTTAGGAAAACAGGTTTTATATATATTTGAAGTATTTCTAGGTTTCTCAAAGAAATTATAGAAATAATCGTCCTAATGGATGTTATTATAGTTACTGTGGAATATGTATCAAAGTAATCAAGAACTTTTCTTTTCCTGTAACCTTTATTCACAAGTCTAGCCTTATATATATAAATCGTTCCTGTCAGCTTTCATTTTACTTTTGATAATCCACTTATAACATAAGGGTTTACTTTCGTGAGGAAGATCCACTAGTTCCCATGTGTAATGAAATCGATTTAGATATTAATTTCCTCTTTCCATATAGGTCCTTCCGGAGAGCTCACTGCTTCATATTAACTCTGAGGTTCAGTTTCAAGCATGTAAGTTAGAAAATCCAGAACAAAGGAAACTTCTAACCTAGATCTCTTGTTTTTATGTGGTTTTACCTCAACATATTCATCTAGTTATTTATTCATTATTATCATAGTCCTTCTAATGGAACTAGATTCCATTTCAGACTTAAGTGAAAACATGTGTTCCAAGAACAAAGCATTTCGTGACTCCATTATCATATTATTGTGTATGTCTTCAATCTTAGACTCATACACAATAAACCAATAAGTTATACTATTATGAGCATATCTAATGAATGTGCAATCAACAATATTTGGTCCAATTTTCACATTCTTAGGTATAAGTATTACAACCTTGGCAAGACACCCCCACATTCGTAAGTATTTATACGATGGGAGTTCTTTCATGCCAATTCATATGGAATTTTGTCCAATTTCTTTTGGAGCACCTTATTTAAGAGGTAATTAGCTAACAACACAACTCCCCACCACCCCACATGTTTTGAGGTAATCCAGAACTCAACAATATCACATTCATAATTTCTTTTAATGTATTATTCTTTCATTCAACAAAAACATATTGTTGCGGTGAATAAGGTGTTGTGGCTTCATGCCTTATTACATGTTCACCACAAAAATTAGAAACAGGTGACTCATATTCACCTCCTCTATTACTTTGTAACCTCGATCATTTTACTTAACTGATTCCAACTTCATTATTATAGAGAACAAAATTTCTTCTATTGCTTAATCTTTAGTTTTCATAAGATACACATAATAAAATCCAGTAGAATCATCTATGAAAGTAATGAAGTACTTATTTCCACCATGATTTGGTATGGCCTGTAAGTTCCACACATCAGTGTGAATTGATTCAAGTGGTTTGTTATTTAATTCCATACTTTGAAATGGTAATCGAGTAAACTTTGCTTATATTGTACATCAATATGCAGTATACGGTATTTCAATTTAATTAGCCTGCATAGGGTTTTATAATTGACATGTCCTAGTCTACCATGCCGTATAGTGGAAGACGCAATCATATAAAAGGAAGAGTTATTAATTATATTGATGTTCGACTTAATAATCATTACATTTAGCTTGAATAGCCTATTACATTCATAAACCCTTCTTACAAATGTTCCATTCTTGGTCAAAGTGACCATATCAGACTCGAAAACCATGCAAAAACCAAGCTTTCTCAATAGATTGCCAGACTCAAGATTCTTTCAAATTTCTGGTACATAAAGCACATTGTTCAAAGTTAGTTCCTTCTCGAAAGTCAACTTCAAAACTACGTTTCCCATGCCTTTGAAATCATACGTGGTGGAATTTTCAATCAAGAGAATCTCTCCATCAACATCTTCATCAAGGATATTAAAGAAATCATTGTTTTTACAAACATGATGGGTAACACCCATGTCGATCCACCATTCATGTGGATTAGAACCCACTAGGTTCACTTCAAATATAATAGCAACAAGGTGCATCTCATCAACATCTTTGGAGATATTCCCCACCATGTGAGCTTGCTGAGTCTTCTCGGGCTACCTGCAACTAGAAGACCTATGATTATGTTTTTCACAATGATAGAAGACAATTGCAAAGTTTCATTGATAGACATTCCCTTGGAATGAATATCAGCTATTATGATTTTCTAGTCTTGCGCTGTATTAACAACAGTCTTATTATTAACCATCTTGTAATCCAAAAAACAATTAACAAAACACTTCTTCGCTCAAACATTCTCAGTCTTATATTTCTTATCTAAGGAATCGCATAGTTCATTAGTCGTTTAGACAGAAGAGTATACATTGTATTACATATCTCCAAGCCATTTATTACATAATTTTTACATAAGAAATCCAAATAGATCCAGGCATCAAGAGCACTCAATACTTGGAAATTAGGATTTTCCTCTAACTTAAGAAGAGTTTCACTTAAGAACCTCACTAGGTTCAGAGTGGTCAGGTAGAACATCATCTTTTGTTGCAAGCGTTTGAAATTCAAACCATGAGTTTCTTAGGTTCTTTCGCATGGTTCACCGGGATGTCAATTGCCAGAGTAACATGGGTTGTCCAAGCAGAACTAGTGACAGTGAGTTTTGCCAAAGAGTTGGTGGCGGCAACATCAATTTCTCTATCAGTAGCCATATTAGAAACAAAAATTTGTTTTAAGATTATTATAAAAAAGATATTTGTGAAAAAACAAAACAATAAGGAAAAAGAGTCGAGACTTGTGAATTCATAATTTTTTAAAAATAAATTCACTATGTATTTATCATTTATTTCTCATGATACAACGGAGCTAACCGGATTTTATTCCGATGAGTTGAGAAAAGCTCAGAAATAACATGAAAAATTTCTGAAAAATAAGACAAAAGCTCGTTTTTGGTGTGACTTGAACTATGGAAATGAACCTATATTTGTGGTTGTAGAGGAGCCTCTCAGATGTCCAGGTTCATGCTACAGATTGTAACTCCCAGCAGTTACAAATGAATTGACACCAGACTACGAATCAGACCATGATTTGCACCACCACCACCACCACCACCACCCCAGGCGCAAGTTGAGAGAGTCTTATTGCATACTAGAGTATCCCTTACCAATAAGATGATACTTTATAAACTAGCTCATTTCTCCTTATTTTTCCAATGTAGGATAAGCCCCTTTTCAAAGGAAAAACTCATTCCAATACTCACACGTTAAGCTTTAATATCTTTATCTTCCAAAAACCATTTGGACAAATAAATTTATTATTTTGATGTTCTCACAATATAGAACACGATTTAACATTAAAACTTGTCTTTTGACAAATGAGAAATAAAATAAAAATATGTGTCTAAAGTTCACTCAATTTCCATCATTTTAACTCATTTTCTCAACAATGTCTAAAGCCGAAGACATTGATGTTTAATTTCTTTAGTCATTCTAGATTGATTCTTTTTTGTTTTCTTTTTTTGTACTTTACTGGATTGCATTGTTACCATGTTGTTTCTTTTCTCCTGGTTTTATGATATTCCTGATACGACCAAAATATTTGACTCACCAAAAATGAGGTTGGACTGCTCGAACTTCTTTCTCAAACTAGATCGACCTGTAGAATATACACATTGTTGATAGCCCCGTTGTGGGCACTTCAACGCTCAGTTCAGTAACCTTATAAATATTATGAAAATGAAAGCAGTAATAATAATTCAACATATCCCATAAATTTGTGTGTTCCCTCATGATGATATTGTTGAAGCCGGAGTTGGAGTTGAAATTAAAGTTATGTAGTAAGAGCCTAAATCCCCTATTTATAAGATTATTGAGACTTGTCTACAATCCATTACGATTCCTTCCCAATATGGTATTAAATCTCCTAATCGTACTCAATCTAAAAAATTAGAAAATATTCTCATACTAAGATTCTTACTTCCAATTATAATATAATTATAATATTATCAAAAAATATTATTGCCATAAAAATAAGAACTTTGTATGCCATAACCTAAAACATTCTACCTCATTATTTACCTTCTTACCATATTAGTGACCTGTCGGAGTCCATTTATCTTATTTTGCGATGTGTTTATTAACTTTCTTACCATGCATGGTCGAGCCAAATTTTGATGTCGTATCAGCTAGTCCCCCATATTCTATTTGATTGAGCCAAAATATGTGCATTAAATACAATCCAATTACCATACCGATGATCACCTCACTTAAAACAGATCGGGCCAACCGTATCCATATCATAACTTTATCCATAATCCATAAACCACCTCTCCAACCTAAAACAGGTTAGGCAAATACCATAACCATAATCAAAAACCACCTCCAGCCTAAACAAGCATCGTTCCATTGCATATAAACCATCGCCGACCTAGTAAAAGCGTCAACTCATAACCATAAAAATCACCCCCGACTTGATAAAAGCGTCAGCCATATCCATGTAAACCATCGCCTTATACTATAACCATATAAATCATAACCATATAAACAAGATAAATAAGCTAGTCACACATGTTCTAGGTGACAACGAAAACAAAGAACCTTCCCATTTACATGATTTAAATGAGTGTACCTGATCGATTAAATTGTGCATTCCCAGGTCTTTTCTCAACGACTCGTTGTTGCTCATATTATCTCAGGCGGTGCCACTTGATGCGACCAAAATGTTTGGCTCACCAAGAATGAGGTCATACCACTCGAACTTCCTTCTCGAACTAGATCCACCTACAAAATAACCCACATGGAAGATAGCCCTGCCGCGGGCACTCCGACGCTCAAGTCAGTAACGTTATAAATCTTATGAAAATAAGAACATTAATAATAATTCAACATAGCCCATAAGTTCATGTGTTCCCTTTATGATGATATTGTTGTAGTCAGAGTTGAAGTTGAAGTTAAAGTTATGAGATAAGAGCCAAATAATCCCTTATTTATAAGATTATTTTGACTTGTCCACCATCCAATAGGATTCCTTCCTAATATGGGATTAAATATCTTAATCATACTCAATTTTCAAAATTAGGAAATATTCTCATACTAAGATTCTTACTTCCCATAATTTAATAATAGCCACATAATTATTGATAAATACTTGTAAAAGACTGGTCTCATAGTATGAGACCACTTTTAACCTTATCCATATAACCCGCCCACCATTCAACTTGTCCAATTGAAACTATCACCACTCTCACACACTTCTAACTTAAACTCCACTTCTCACCAGCCATAATTCATGGTGGCAACCAACTGCGAGTTGATTGGTGGAGCGTAATTATGATACTACGTGCATTTTTGGTTTCTAGGTTGACCTAAATTCTGGTTTTTGCTAAAGACAGGTTTTAAGAGTTTTGGTGACCCAGGTCTTGCCAAAAATTATGGTGGTTCTCGGAGATGAGAAAACTTGACAGAGGTTGAGATGGCCTGAGGCTTGGGCTGAGCTCGATTTTGAAGGGGAATTAAATTTCAATTTTCCGATTTCATAGAGATTTATTTTAGATTAGTTTAAGAAATTGGGGGATTTCCGAAAAGAAAACACTTGGTGGCTGTGGTTCCAATTTTTCGGCTAAAGGGCTAAAGTTGGAGGAGATTAAGATGAGCAGTAGTAACTCACCGTCGTGTACTATTTATGAATACCAAGTATTCAAACAATTCTCATAAAGATTATTAGTGATTAACATATTAAATTTGGGGGGAAAATTGTTTTTTTGGTCCATTATGTTGTCCACTTTCCAATTTAGAACCAAGATATTGTCCACTATCAAAACACATACACGAAATTGGCAAAATCATCAAAAAAAGGTACAAAATTATCCCAATCGGGCTTTTTTGCTGACGTGGCGTGATTCAATAATTTCTTATCATTTTTTTTAAACATTAATTGAACAAAAAAACCTGAGAAAGAAATCAATTTTGGTCCACATATTGGCCACATTCCAAAAAACGTACGTGACATTGACCATCATCAAACCACATCTGTTAAGTTGGTCAATTCATCAAAAATGGTCCAAAAATATTATTTATATTTTTTAAATAAAAAATATATATTTAATATATATTAGATATGTAAATTAATTTATAACTTATATTTATAAATAGTTATATTATATTTATAATTTTAGATTATATTTATGAATAATGGTATTATAAATACATAATATTATAATAAATATAATATATATATATATATATATATATATATATATATATATATTAGAAATATAATTATTCATAAATAATTATAAATACATATTATTCAGAAAATATATTATTAATTATAAATACATAATATTATAATAAACATTATATATATATTATATATATATATATATTAAATATATATCATTCATAAATAATTATAAATACATATTATTCAAGAAATATAATATTAATTTAATATGTAAATTAGTTTATAAATTATATTTATAAATAATTATATTATATTTATAAATTTAGATTATATTTATGAGTAATGATATTATAAATACATAATATTATAATAAATATTATATATATATATATATATATATATATTATAAATATAATTATTCATAAATAATTATAAATACATATTTAATATATATTAGATATGTAAATTAATTTATAAGTTATATTTATAAATAATTATATTATATTTATAAATGTAGATTATATTTATTAATAATGATATTATAAATGCATAATATTATAATAAATATTATATATATAATTTATATTTTTATATTTATTTCTAATTTTATTAATTTTTTATTAATTAAAATCTTACTAATAAGAATTATATATTTGTAACACTTATATATCATTATTTGTATATAACATATATTTATAATTAATAATATACTTTTTTAATAATATGTATTTATAATTATTTATGAATAATTATATATATAATATTTATTATAATATTATGTGTTTATAATATCATTATTCATAAATATAATCTACATTTATAAATATAATATAATTATTTATAAATTAATTTACATATCAATAATAATTTGTATATACTTCATTTAATTCATTATCACAAGTTTTTATTATGATCAGTGGTTTATATGGGGTTTTAAATAGCCTGCTCATTTTTTGTTCTTGTATTGGTAGATCTTAGTTAGTTTGGAGTTTATATCTTAAAATACCCTGGTATTAGTAAATTTAGCCAATTTAGCATTTATTATTTATATCTATCATGTGTCTCAATTAATATTCATTTCATAATGTAATTCTGCCATAGTTTTCTTTTTGTTATTCAATATCTTGCTAGATAAGAGTTAAAGGAGAATAATAATAGCAACAATTTGTGAAGAAAACAAACTATTAGTGAAAGACTGAAAACAAATCAGTATTTGGCCTAATAACATATTTATCAAATTGCATTTTATGCCTTAACTTCTGTAGTATAATGTATTTATCCATGCTTCATTGCCTGTTTAGCCCTCTAAAATGGGCTTTAAGAATTAATAATTTTCTTGTTAATATAAATTTGCTGTATCTGGAGCCAAATGATAAACTGTCGACAGATAAGCTCATTGCCCTACCTGATGTAAGTGTAATTAGCAAATATTTCAAAAATCTATGTATTTTTTTTGTCAATAAAATCAATTTTTACACATGGAAAATGGAGCAGAAATTAACGTGCAAAAAAAAAATGTCACCATTGAAAAGTGTGGTTGATATAATTTGCTCTTACTTAATTATGTTTCCTTCCTTAAATTAAATATTATTTTTGTTTTTTATTTTTTTGCGGAAAAATGGTGCTCTTAGTTTGAATTTGTTCGAGCTTGACGCCGTATTAACTCTAGATGCGGTGTGATTGAAATTGTAACCCAATAATATTCTGGCTGAATATAATTAGATAATACATGTTCGTTATAATCAAATATATAGATTACAGAAATGAAGTTGCTCGTTTGGTTAATACTGAGTTATTTTCTTTAACTATTTGAACAGTTAACTTGGAGATGAAGAACAGACGTATAATAGCTGCTTACCGCGTGATGAAGAAGAATATACCCTTGGCATCGACCTCTCCGCCTTACACATCAAAATGCAGGTTGTTGGAAATAATGGCATAGCTAAATGAGCAAGAACGCAACGAGAAGTTTAGGTAGAACCAAGAACCCGTAAACAATGAGGTTTCTAACACTGTAGAATTTCTAATGCTATGGAAGAAAATATAGATATAGTAGCGCAACAGTGAGGTTTCTAACACTGCTTAATTACTTATTATTTGTAGGTGCTTGAGTTGGCTGGGAATGCAGCTAGGGACAACAAGAAGACGAGGATTGTACCTCGGCACATTCAGTTGGTTGTAAGGAATGATGAGCAAGCTTCTTGGTGATGTGACGATTGCAAACAGTGGAGCTAAGCAAGTTGTTCGACTGACATTTCTTGACCGGCATTTATCGGCTGGGATTTCTCAACTAAGATCAACTTAATTAAGTTTTTTTATTGCTTAGGGTGGTTTTGATTGTTTCTTTTCCTTTGATTCAGTTTCAAATCATTAGACTAATCATTTCTTCTTATCAATCTGCAATTGTTCGACGATTTTGTTAATTTATATGCCTAGCCTTGTACTTTAATTATTGTAATATGATTGGTACCCGGYAATGGAATAAGCATTGTGCATTATGTTTTTTTTTTTTAAATAATTACTACTTTCTAGAAGGTATTTTTCAATGTCCATTCTGGAAAATAGACTTTGTAGAAGATATCATTAAGAACCGCCATAAAATATCCGTTCTGGAAATCAGACTTTCTAGAAGGTATTTCTCAAGAACCGCCGTTAAAAGTGATACTTTCTATGCGGTTCAAAAACCGCCGTAAAAAGGGCAATTTTAACGGCGGTTAAAAAACCGCCGCCGTAAAAACTGCTTTCAGTAGTAGTGATCTAAGTCTTTTTAATTTATCACAAATCAAAATCAAACCAATAATATATAGTTCTTTTGCATAAGTTACTCGCATGTAAATTACAAACACAAAATTATTAGTTGGACTGGAATCGAAACCTCCTTACCCATGACCGACTTGTAAATATCAAGTTTTCATACCTTTTCAATGACACACATCTTGCAGTCCTGCACCATGGTCCATGGATCGATCTCGAATAATTTGTGCTCGTAGCTCTCCCAAAATGAAAACTATATTATCTTAAAACCACAATTATTCATACAAATTGATGACTACCAGGGAACGGTGGTCATTGAGAGCGGCGTTCAGGTGGTCATCGAGAGCGGCGTTCAGAGAATGGACGGTGGCATTGAACGATGAGGGAGGACATTATTATGTGTGTATATGTGTGTGAGAGAGAGACGGAAAGGTGGCATGAGAAAGAAAATTTGGGTTTGTTTCTTATCTGATATTAATAATTAAGTGGGCGGTGGGTGGGTAAGAGGCGGATTGAGTAGTTAACTTGGATTAAAAGTGGTCTCATAGTATAAGACCGGTTTAAGAGAAATCGGAACCTAAAACATTCTACTTTTAGCGAACAGTCTGGAGATCATTTACTTTATTTCATGATGTGTTTTAACTTTCTTACCATGGTCAAGCCAAATTTTGATATCATATCATATAATTACAAAAGAGCTTTGTTGTCTATTGTTGTGATGGTCTTGTAATATTCCTTTGTTGAGTCAATAAGATTTACTGTGTCGCTGGGCAAGAAATAGAAAGAAACATGAAATTTCAGTTTATTTTTGGGTTTTTTTATTTTCTTTTTTCGTCTCTCAATTTAGTGCAAAAGGACCCTTGATTAAAAAAGTGAGGGTAATTGTGTCATACTACATCCATTCCCTAAACATCTTCCAAAACCTCTCCCTAATTTTTCTAAAAGTTTTGGTTTGTAAACACATTTTAAGCAATTACAAGTGTAATAACCCGCGTATTACGCGGGCATATCGAAAAAATGCATAATAGTATAAAATTTATCAATTGTAATTTAATTAAACTCACAAAGTGACTTATAAAAGATTAATAAATCATTAAATAAGTTACAAATACGTTATGAAAAATTTTTAGGTTTTCTACTTTTAATAAACCTATGACTACTCTGTTGGGCCAAACTTATGAAACTTAATTTGATATTAAGTTAAATAAGGAGATAAGTTAAATACACTCTCCATATTCATCCAATTACTCACCATACATGTTCACTGGTTTACTAAACTACCATCATATTCATTTCCATGTATTTTTCACAATATAAAATAGAATGCAGCCAAAATGAAAGATCTACTAAACATGAAACACTCACTACCAAAGCCATCATCATTCCATCGCCAGTTAGTTTTCCCTAAGACTTTACATTCATCTCATTCTCAGTGAAAAGAAGCAGGCCATCATTAAGAGTCAAAAAATATCTACAATATTACTACTACCATTAATAATAAACATGATTTCTTTATACATGTGCTAATAGTCTTTCCCTTGCCAAACCCATAAAACTTAAATAGCCATCAGCCCACAGTTGGTTCCAAAGCAAGTTCTCAGCATTTTGAGAATAAACTCAACAAAATGATAAACCACAGCTTAGATAGACATAGACAGGTGAAAAGCTTCAAGTACCAAAATAAACCTAGATTTCATATGTTCATACTGAGAAGTCGATGATAAAAGATCCCTTTTTATATTTTCTTTTTACTACGCAACAGTCACTAGCTCGTACTCCGCAAGTGAAAGGTTGTTATCTTCTTTGACCACAAACGTAGCAGGCTCAGTGACCTCAATGCGGCCCCACTTGTCAACCGCCAGCCTCATTGTTCCCTTGAACATGTCAAGCTTCGCATTTCGAATGATAACGGTATTTCCAGACTTCATCATATCAAATGAAGATAACAAAAATTAGAAAATGGAAGGAAAAAAAATTCACAAAATAAAAATTCGCTGTGGAGAAATATGAGCCCATTTATAAGATAAAAATTGTCATTTCTCGTCAACGGTCAGAATAATCTTCATTTCTTCTCAGGCTACCATGTATGTAAATTGTCATTCCCTGATTCAAGAAATCAAAAATTCGACTCACAAATCTACAATCCCTTTTAATTACCAAAATTACCCTTGAATTAAAATAAAACTTTACATCTTCATGTTTCATCATTTGGTGCGTCTGAAACTATTGCACACCAGCCATCGGAAACTGCAAACCCATGCTAGATAGAAAAGATTTATAACCACAATACCAGCTAAAAAGTTGATAATATCTTCTAAAATTAATTTTAAAATAATAAAATTAACATGCCAAGATATAATTATATGAATTAGGGTTGTTGCTTGATTTTCTTTATAAAGAAGAAAAATTGTAATAGCACAGCATAATCATTTTTAGTTATCTTGGAAATACGATCATTCAATAACAAATAAACACGTATTGTAAAATGGTAACCTTGATCGTTTCTCGCGGAAAAAATTATAATTCCCGTCTCATCCCCCACTAAGCATTCAGCAAAACGTCCTTGGGTTCGACCTCTCTATGCTACTGTCTATGAATTGACAACCTTTACGGTTAAATTAAGCCCAGAATCCAACGGCCGCAGCTGGTTGACCTTGCTGAATTATTTCTTCTGGTCAGCCATTTCTAATTTGCTTTATTGCCGTTTTTTGAAAAAATCCTGGAAAAAAAGAGAGGGACTGAGAATAAAATACTTATTTGATTAAAGAACTAAAGTTGATTCAGAATAAAATACAACATCGAATTAGGAGAATCAAAAGATTATGAAATATTGAATGTTCACTCAGTTATTGACATTAATATGATCCAGCTAAGATTAGTAAAAGAATAGCATCAGACATCTGACTATTCTAGAGTGCACGTGCACAATCCAAATCTGTGGCCTGCATTTTCACCATCTCTAAGTTCCTACGGCCATTTTTATAAATCGCTAACTAAATTATATTCAAATTCAGTTTCAAACAATGGAGATTTTTCTTTTTTGTAATTCAACTTTCAGAAAACGGAATTCAAATATGCTCTGAATAGATTTTATATATGTTTGCTATGTACAAAAAATAGGAAGAAAAACACCCATAGGTTTCAATTAACATTCCAAAACACTGAGCCTAATTTATCAATCTAGATCTTCCAAAACACTGAGCCTAAGTTATCAATCCAGTGATAAACTCAAAAACACAAACAATCAATTCACCATTCCAGCAAACGCAAATTCATATCATTTGCAATAAAGATCGCAAAAATGAGGAGAAAAAATACAAATTCATATCATTTCATTTATCATCATACAGATTATTTCAGCAATTCAGGTCATAAAAATATCCCCGTCAATGATTAACTCACCAAACCGCAAAATCCCCACAATTAATCTCTCCAAGGATCAAAAATCGACGAATTTGGAAAAAACAAAATTTATCGAAAAACAATTATATAAACCATTTCGCACAAAATCATCAAATTAACATTCCAATTGAAAATAATACATAGATCTGGATAGAAATCATCAAAATAATTTGAATTAGAACATAGATCTTCATTTGAAAAATGGGTCAAAAACAAATACATGAATCAGACTTAACTGATGTGGACCTCTTACTCGGCCGAGCAGGCGTCGATCTCCTCGAGACGGTATTGGGCCAGGTCGATTAAGCCCTTTCTGAGTACTCAACTTCATCTTTTCCATTGAAAAACAATTTCCAATTTACACAATCCACATATTTAGTATCCACAAATTACACACCAGATTCCAGCTCATGACACCGAGTAAATATAAATATACGATTTCTTAAATAACGGATTAACTTTCTCGAAATAAGAATACGGCCTAATCAAAGTAAGTCTAACCTAAGTCAACCAACCATGAGAACGAAAAACAAAATTAAACAAAATGAAACCCCAATATCAAGAAATATTTATGACCGCAAGTATGATAAATAAATAAAGAGAAATTCAAAAAATCGAAAACATAATTCAAATAGTCTAGAAAAGGTAAAACCCCAAAATATTTACCACAGATCTTTATGGGTGCTTCAAGCTCAAGAAGATTAGGCTGCTGCATAAAAATCTCCTTAGACTGCAAACAAAGCTATCTGATCTCCGCCTCTGAGAGTTGAACCTGCTTTCCAGGACGCCCTTTAACCTCAAGCAAACGGCTTATTATACCATCAAGCGCTACTGAATCCATCTATTTTTCACCTTCTTCACTAATTTTTTTTCCATACAATTCAAGGAAATGATTTGGGCAGAACAGCGGTCGGTTATGGCGAGGGAGGAGAGATAGAGAGAGTGGGTTTGGTGAGGGCTGGCGATTATGGAGAGGGAGAAGAGAGAGAGAGTGAGGGGTTTGGTGATTTACACGGCGGCGAGAGGAGAGGTCGGAGAAAAATACAGAACCCATGGCTTTTTTAAGTCAACCCAAAAATGAAAAAAAAGTTCAATTTTATACTTACACTAAAAATCTCTAAAAGTTAACGTATTAACCAGAATCACCATAAGTTGACAACTTACCATCCGGATCTACAGAGTGATAACACATGTCATCCAGAGCAATAATTAATTGACACATAAGATAGGGTGTCAATAGCATTAACAAATAGGTGGATTTAACTTATTATTTAATCTAATCTAAATATACAATTTCAAATTATTAAAATTATAATAATGATATAAAAAATTAATAAATCAACACCACAACCCGGCGTTGGCCATCGACGCCAATATTTATGGTGAGTTTTTTTTTTTTTTTTTTTGTGGTCAAATTCTTTTCAAATATAATTAAGAAATTTTTGTTATCATCAAAAAAGATTTTTTTAGTATAAAGTAAGAAATTATATATTATTAAGTAATATTTGCAAATCAAGTATGAACTTTTGAAATCAAGTAAGAGGTTTTTATTTATTTTTTTATCCAAGGTTTTTCAAAACATAAAGTAAGTGATTCTTACTAAGAATAAGAATTTTTTGACCATGAAATAAGAAATTTATTTATTTAATGTACATAAAGTAAAAGATTTAGTATAAGGAAAGAAATTCCCTATTATTGTATTAGGTAGAAAATACATAACAATATTTTGCTATCAAGTGAAATTCTTCTTCTTTTTAATGAGTGGACTTTTACTTGAACCAACCACAATCGTTGGGAAAATCATAATTGCTCTAATAAAAAACTAAACAGAATGCAATATATATAATTGTATTTAATAATTAAAATTATATAAAAAGGTTTTAACAGCAAATAAGAAACTTTTGCAATGATGTAAGAATTTTTTTTACGATTAAGTAATATGTTCTTGGCGACCAAGTAAGAAATTTCCCGACTCAAGTAAAAAACTACTGTTGTATTGAAAAGTTATTCTAAAAATAAAAAAAAATTCTAGAAGAAATCGAATTATACATTTATTGAAAAACAAGTTTCTCACAATCATGTTTTTGAATCAACTCGACAAAAGATTTTAAAAATATCAAATAATTGGGGGTGTAAGGAAAACTCACAAATTAACAATAATAATTCACATAATAATTACAAACCAACTCAAAGTAACAAATACATGTAAGAAATCTTATAACATATTCAAAAGACTAAAATCAACAATCAAAATTAATTTTTCTCATTACTAACACCAAATATGTAGGTTTTATTGTTATTGGGTTATCCATTCCAATTGCGTGCTTGTTCGAACATCTTCCTTTTGAGTATTTGTTAATATTGATTGATCCAATCATCTATTCCCTAATTTGGTGTGAGATTTTTATTATTTGTTAAATTTTATTTTATTTTTGGGAATATAAGACAACAAACACTTATCAAAATAAAAAATGTCAACTGAAAAAAAAAAGTGGCCCAATTATTAAAATATTTTAATAGATTTTTAAGATTGTACGGGTTTTTTATACAATTTATAGCATTCACAGTTTTGCACACGATTTGAATCGATTTGTTGATTTTGATTTGTAAAATCAGTTTTACGAGTTTACTCGCAACTTTAATAACCTTGGTAAAAAGTAATATTTTTCAATTGAAAATAAAAATTAACAGAAAATTGATTTGAGGCGGTCATCATGAATCTAAGTCTTATAATACTTTACGACTTAACTGGAAACTGTTGATACGACATTAAATATCCAGGTCGACAAATATACAGGTATTGTATGGATTTGAGAAGCGACCTCCTTTAGAAGGTGCAATCCTTCTGTGGGGTGAGCAAGCTGGTTTTGGGGTTGGCGAGCTCTTATGAAATAAATGGTATGATGGCAGCTCGGTACTGAGTAGTAGTTCGGTATTGAGAGTTGGGATTTATGGTGAACATGGTTTTGAGCCCTGTTGGGCTGATATGAATTATGGTATGGGGTCCCAACAAACTAAGATTATGGACATGGTTATTATAGTAATTTAATGAGGGTTCTAATATCTTTGGAAACTTAGCATACAGGAGGGATCATAATTCTAATTCGGTCGCTATTTATGGTATTATAGTTTTCATAGAAGATGGAACCATAGATTGGGAACACGTCTCTTATCTATATAAAGAGGACTCGGGCCTCATTTTTTTTCTCTAAGTTGACTTTATCCTACATTTTGAGCTCTCGCATATCTCTCTCGAACACTTTCTAACTTAAGCATCGGAGGGCCTACGTCGGGGCTGTAAACCGCCTGGCTTGGGTTCTGTTTTGCAAGTCTGATCAGGTCGCCAAGAGCTATTTGGTCTCTGATTACACAGTCGAGGTTAGCACTTTCTATTCTTGGTAAATCAATCTTTTTGGTCACATCTAGTGGCGACATCTATGGGAAAGAGGGACATCGAGTCCTTGAGTGAAAGACGTGAGAATTTTAAAAGCACGGTATGAAGGGAAGGACTATCAAGGCTCAAATTTTGAATTTTTACATGGAGGAAAGTAAGACGAAAGAAGTAGACAAAGGTAAAGAGACCGAGGAGGAACAAACAACACCTCAAGGGCAAACAACTAACCAAACAACCACAACCACACCACCACCCTCGCCGGGTAAACAAAAGTTGAAAGAACCAGAAGAATGACGTAAAAAGAACTCTGGAGGTAATCAAATAAAAGTCTATCTACATAGAAACAAATGAATGGAAGGAGTTACCAAAGGGAGGAACTTGTCAAGTTGACAAGGAACTCTTTGACCAATTAATAGAATTGATACCTAGGAGAAAACTAGAGAAATTAGACGAGATCTTGGCAGGTGAAGGTGACAGTGAGGCGAACGAAGATAAGGAGAAAGATGAGGAGTATAGACTAACGTGTTTGACCTTAGGCCAATGGAGGAGTAGAGAAAGGGAACCATGGAGGCGAAGTCCCGAGCTAATTTGAAGTCCAAAAAGGAGGCGATATCCTATCGAATATCCATCTTCTTCCGAGGATGACGTCGATGACGATCTGCAGTTCATGGGTAGCAGGTAGCAAAAGAGGCCTTGTAAACCACAGGCTCAACAAGTTACCGAGGAAGACAGAGGCAGCACCGGCCTCCCATGCATTAAGAGATATGTAGGAGGCAGTGCGAGCTTTGCAAAGGCAGGTCGCTGGAGCGGCATGAAGAGCCGAAAGGACATCCGTTCTCTGAAAGGATATTGAGAGGCGTTACCTAGACGGTATAAATGGTTGGATTCTTATTACGAGGGAATGATGGACCCTACCCATCATGTGCAAACCTTTGAAGACGAGGGAGTACTGAGGCAGTATACCGATGAAGTGGCATGCAGAGCCTTTCTATCTACTTTGAAAGGGATAAAACAGGATTGGTTTCACCAGTTAGCAGCGGGAAGGATCACCAGCTTCCAAGTCATGAAAGCATCTTTATTGAAGCATTTTGCTAGCGCCAACATATACACAAATACCACACAGTGTCTCTTTACAATGGTGCAGCGGACAGGAGAAAGTTTGAAGAATTATATAACCCAATTTACCCCGGCTACCTTGGAGGTTCGTGCAGCCTCAAATGAAATTAAGGCAAGAGCGTTACACAAGGATTGAAAAGAGAGAATTTGTGCAAGTCACTAGCTAAGCGATCTGCATATACATATGAAGAGGTTTTAGATAAGTGCGTAAAATACATACATGTGGAGGAGACTGAAGAAGAACACAGGTTACGCTTTGAGCAGGAGATTGTGGAACCAGAGAGAATTGCTTACAATGGTCGGAGCCTAGGAGAGAGACAAGGCGAGCTGCTTGTGCACTCTTAACCACCGGAGCAGAGGGAAAAGGGGCAACACGAGGTGGAGGAAGGATTTGGAGAGAAGAAGACCTTACACACTTAGAGTTTCCACAAGAAAGGGTGTTCAAGATTATGGAGAACCAAGTACCTAATGATATCAGGTGGCCGGAGGGATACACATCAATTCCATCTAACCCACGATCAGAGTTCTTTTGCAGGTTTCACAATAACTACGGCCATTCAACTGAGCGATGCAGGCATTTAAGGGAGGAGATGGAGGGCCAGGACATTTGAAGGAGGTAGTGTACAAGGATAACGAAACACGAGAGAAAAAACAACCATTGACCCCACCGCCTCCATGAGGACCTCCGCTAGCGCAGGCGGAAGTACAACCAAAACAAGAGGGGCAAAAGTGACCTGAACAAAGGAAAACCATGGGGAATAGTAGGGGGATAATAAACATGATATCCAGGGGGCCAACAGATGGAAACACAAATAATGCACGAAAAATACACGTGAAGGCAGCCCTCCCAGGACAATGTGATTAACATGAATTTGTCTAGATTTTAGTTGGTGTTTTAGTTAGTTTTTGTTATTAATTTCGGTATAAGTTGGATAGATTGAGCATATTTTAATATTTATATATATCTCCAAACTATTTTGCCTTATTTTATATTTATTTAATGTATTATGAAGTGTTTTTGTCTTGATATGTATGAGTGTGGGCCCACAAGTGGAGTTTTAGTGAAATCGGGCCTCGATTTGAAGTGTACACCTGACACTGGGTATGTTGATCCACACTGGTTTACCCAGTGCAAACAAATTCGATAATTTTGAGCCCTCGGCCCATAAAACAAGCAAGCCCGACTCCAACGCTTTTTTAAAAAGGATATAACTATATTAGAAGCAGCTGGGAAAACTTGGTGAAGGGAAAAATACCTTTCCTTTGAAGGAATAGAAGAGAAGATTTATTATTGGATATAAAATCAAGATACTTGTTTGAAAAAGGATTTGGTGAGAGATAAGGATACAACCATATCCTATAAAAGTAGAAGCGCCCAAAATTCTAATTTTTAATACGCCTACGAGGGGACAAGAACCCTCTTTCTCTTCTCGAACTCTTGGATTGACAACCCAAGAGTGTTCTTTATTTTTCTTTCTTCTGTTCTCAATTCAAACTCTAGATTTATTAGATTTTAGATAATTTCTTAGTTTTTATAAACCTTAGATTAATTTATTAGTAGATCTTAGTTTATTCTCTCTCTTGGACGACGTTAATCTTCTTCGATAATTAGTAAGTTTTCAATTTATTAGTTTAAATTCTTTTGCTTGATAGTTTAATTTAGTATAATTGATCTTCAAACCCCATCCCCCACCCACATGATGAATTTTGTTCTTGGATGTTTTGAGATTGCATTGTTGAATATGTTGATGATTTTTGGCTAGATCTTACGGGTCTAGAGCGTAGAATCATTTAGAACAATCAATTGGGTTTGTTGGGTACTAAATCTACAAGTTGGGATTGACAACCATAGTTTGTAGGTTAGGTGTTCGATGAAATGCCCAAGTGGTCTTGGAGATGATTCTAGAGCTCTAGAACCCATGTTTTCTCAAATCTTTTCAAAGTTGTTAATTAAAATTGTTCATCGTTTAAATCAATGTCTTGATTCCAAGTGTTTAGATTAGCTTTTTCATTATTTTCTTGTTCGTGAAAACAAACACAAAAGGAGCCTCCAATTAGTTTTCCTTGAGAGATTCGACTCGGTTCAACTTACCAATCTACAAGCGAACTCGTACTCTTGCGAGCGAACTTTCTAAGCTTGACAAACTTATATTTAAAAAGTAGGTGCAGAAAGTTCAAATCAAAGTATTGGCGCCGTTACCAGTAAAGGCTAAAGGTTGTGATTTTTGTGATTGCTCTTCGTGAACTTTATTTGTGTTTTTATTTGTTTCGTTTATCTTTGGTGTTTGTTTGTGATTTTTATTTTCGTTTGTTTTTGTTATTTTTCACTAGTACATTTAATCTTGTGCGTTGAGTGTTGTGTATGCAAGGTACATCTCTTGAAGCTTATATTCAACGGTCGATAAAAAACAAGAAAAAGTCGAAATATCGAGCGTATCAATCGTCTATCGAACAATGGTATTCTAATCCGTTGCTTTTCTTGTCCCTTGACTGGCCATTCCACTGAGTCCCGCAATGAGGGATTACGATCTTGACGAGTTTTAATACAAGTAACTATCGGTATTTCATGGGCATCCGAGCGAGGATCCGATGAAGTTCATCCAAGCGTACGAAGCCATCACCCGGACTTTCCCTCATCTCGGCCTTACAAGGGATCAAGAGAGGATGCGACTCATCTCTTATACACTAACGGATCGGGCAAGAAAATGGTTGGCATATTTGGAGCCCGACTCCTTGAGAACATGGGAGGAAGTGTACGATTGGTTCATGGGTAAATTCTACTCACCTAAATGGTCCGCATCTTCAAATTCATATTATTCGAGCCACAACGATCCATATGCTTCACCCGATCACTTTGATCCTAGTTTTTACCCTTATTTCCCCCCAACCACATATCACGATTCAAAATACGATGATCCATATGCCCCTCACGAATCATATTCTTATAATCCAGTTGAGTCAGACGAGCAATTATTGGCATGGCAGCAAGATATAGAAGCCGAGACCATTTGTCATCAGGACAGACTTGCTCAATCGACTGTACAGGAAGATGACTTTTCCGAGACTGCAAAGAATATAGAGGCACTATGTGGTCAACTAATGGCTTCTTTGGCAATATTGTCGAACAAGAAAAACGAACTTCCAAGTCAACCAGAGCTGCCAATTCTTGATGTGGTGGAGCCTATTTTGGATGTTGAGAATTCAAGCTTGAACGCTTGTTTAGAAGATGAGTGTGAAGAGGAAGTTATTGAGGATTTGGTTGAGATTTCTCCTCTTGTGCTTTTCGATGAAGTTTTGAATGATGATGTAGGAGTGTTGCTGTTGGAGAGCCTGGAGGTTGTTAAAGATTCGAATTTACTCGTTCATTGTGAGGACCATGACGTGGAGCCAGATTTGGGAGATGTAGAAATGGCCGAGCCCCTTTTTGTGCCACCCGAAGTTTTGATCAAAATTGAGACCGAGATGGTGGTAGAGGTCATTGAGAAGAATTCAAATCCCCCTTCCCAATTCCTGAATATAGCTTCAAGTATTTTTCAAAACGGTGAAGGGGGTGTCAAAATAATTGGAGGAGTTTGGGATGTTCGAAGGTTATGCCATTTGTTCGACGGATTTCCTAGTCTTTCTAGTGATCAAGGAATAGCCAGTGCCCCGATTAGCTTTTTATATGTTCGTGGTGATCAATTACTCTCTTTTTCGACCTCTAAAGCGAGTTGAAATCTTCATTTCTGTTATTCTACGACTTGCTTTCCGTGCCTGCCTTGGTGATTTTAGTCACCCACTATTGCTCTTGGAGAATACTAAGGCGTGGCACGATCGTCATTTATCTTAAGATCCTGGATAACATTGCTCGTAGAATACATCGAGCAAGCGACGTTAAAAGATGCGCTTCTTGGAAGGCAACCCAAGCGTTTGTTTTCTTTTCCTTTTTTCATTAGATTTTCTTTTGATTTTTCTTTCTTTTATTTTATATATATTTTGTTAAGTTTGAGTCATTTTTTGCGGTACGTTGATGGTGTGTTGTTGTGCAGAAACTCCATCAAGTCGGACGCGTCAACACCAACCCAAATTCGGTCCATTTGCTGACACTGGGTTCGTTGTCCACAATGGGTTACCCAGCGCCCGTCGATGCTCTGTCGATCGTCGCCTTTGTCGACGAAAGCCTCTATTTCCACCGATCCACCCTGTCGATCGACGCACTTGGCATATTATCATCGACACTGGGAATATTGATCCACACAGGGTTACCCAGTGTCAGTCCAGAATTTCAAAAATTTGATGATTTTAACTCATATCCGTGGCCCGTTTGAGAGCCATTCTTGGATGCGGTCTTTTGGACACCCACCTTGATAAGATTGTTGATCAAGACACTCTAAATCATGCGATTCGAGGCGATGAGATGATTGCACAGTGCTATTTAGAGCAGCTCGACTATTTAGTTTTCAAGGACGTTTTCTTACTCCTTTCCTCTTTTGAATTTATTTTGATATATATATTTATGGTAATTCAGATATTGTCGTATTTCTAGAGAGGGGGAGGATGGTTGAGTAGTGATTTATATTTTATAATTGTGCAATCTGAATTCATGATTTTGTAGTAACTAGTATTTGAATGTGATTCATTGCCATTCCCGCGCCTAATTGTGTTTGTCTGGCTTGCCTGTCAAAGTTAATTAAGTATGATTTGATGTTCTTGTCTTTGAGCGTGTATAAGTGCATAAATTTATAAAATTATTATTTATATATTGTAAAATGGTATGGACGGCAAATGATTTCACAAAACCTAAAAAGCAGCGTCAATTCAAAATCTTTTCATGCAAAAGCCTGTGAGTAGCCTGAGTGTTTATCATCTTTACATGTACTTGAGTGAGTTTTGTTTTGAGATCTCTTTGAAATCGAAGTGTGTAGTTAGCTTTGAATATGATGATTAGGCACAGAAATTACCTTATTCCGGCCATATCCATATATATTAGCCACTATAAATTTCGAGCCCCTCATAGCCAAATAATCCATTTCAATAGCCATGAGTGTTTATGAGTTAAGTCCTACGTCATTAATAGTTTGGGGTAAGAGTTAGTTATTTGTATTGGTTATTTGTGTTTTGGAATCATGATCAAGAATTTATGAAAAAGTTATAATAAAGAATCACCATCCTTCAAAAAAAAAAGAAAAAAAAAAGAAGGAAAAAAATGAAGAATAAAAATGATGGTGAATCTTGTTGAGTCGTTGCCTATGTTTATTAAGGCTTGTGTTTCCTATTGTTTATTTTCATATGACGCCTAATGTTTAAGAGGCAAGAGTTGTGTTTGAAATAAGAAGCATATCATAAAGCTTCTAAATTGTTTAAGTGGTGTGTTCAGCAGTCGGTTTTTGGTTGCAAGTTGAGAAATAACCTAAGTGTAAAGGCTACGTTATGAGAACTTAGTGAGGTTTCATTTGAATAAGGCGAAGCATATTGCTTCGTGATTAGATTAGTTGAGTGAGTTATTGATCACATTAGATCGTGAGTTAGCCACACGACTTATATATTCCTTGCCCATGCAAAGAGCCTACATTACAACCCGGAAAGACCTTTTTCGATTCTTTGTTGGTTACACACTTAATATGCGATTAGAAGATTTTAATTTTCAGTTCTTGCTTATTGTGCATGTATTTTGATGATTTGAGCATACACACGTCCCATGCAGAAAAACTTGAGTGCTTTTCTGCGTACACATATATATTACCCTTTCTGAGGATGCATGATTTTGTTTTTGGAGCGACAATGTAATAAGAGTCTAGCTTTTGAGTTTACGTTGCAATTATCTATATTTTCAAAACTATCTATGTAGCATGACACGACTCTTTGCTTGAGTTTATTTTCATACTTGTTATTCTTTGAATTTATCATTCGTTCTAGGACGAACAAACTAATAAAGCGTGCGGTAGTTGATTAACATGAATTTTTCTTGATTTTAGTTGGTGTTTTAGTTAGTTTTGTTATTAATTTCGGTATAAGTTAGACAGATTGAGCATATTTTCATATTTATGTATCTCCAACCTATTTTACCGTATTTTATATTTATTTCAGTTATTTTTAAGTATTTTGGTCTTAAGATGGACGAGTGTGGGCCCACGAGTGGAGTTTTAGCAAAATCGGGCCTCGATATGAAGTGTTATAACTGACACTGGGTATGTTGATCCACACTGGGTTACCCAGTGCAATCACAAATTCGGAATTTTGAGCCCTCGGCCCATAAAACAAGAAAGCCCGGCTTAAAAGCATTTTTAAAAAGGATATAACTATATTAGAAGCAGATATGAAGACTTGGTCAAGGGGAAAATACCTTTCCTTTGAAGGATTAGAAGAGAAGACTTATTATTGGAAATAAAATCAAGATACCTCTTTGAAAAAGGATTTGGTGAGAGATAAGAATACACCCATATCCTATAAAAGGAGAAGCACCAAGAGTTCCAAATTTTAACACGCCTATGAGGGGACGAGAACCCTCTTTATCTTCTCGGACCTCTTGGATTGACAACCCAAGAGTGTTCTTTATTTTTCTTTCTTCTTTTCTCAACTCAAATTCTAGATTTAGTAGATTTTTGATACTTTCTTAGTTTTCATAAACCTTAGATTAATTTATTACTAGATCTTAGTTTATTTTCTCCCTTGGACGACGTTAATCTTCTTCAATAATTAGTAAGTTTTCAATTCCCTTGCGTTATTATTTTAATTTCTCTTGATTGATAGTTTAATTTAGTATAATTGATCTTCAAACCCATCCTCCTCTACTAGATAATTCCTAATTGTGTGTGTGTGATCTGATATTTTAAGCTTGGATACTTTGAGATTGCGTTGTTAGATATGTTGATGATTGTTGGCTACATCTCATGGGTCTAGAGCCTAGAATCATTTAGAACCATCATTTGGGTTTGCTTGGTACTAAATCCACAAGTTGGGATTGATAACCTTAGCTTGTAGATAAGGTGTTCGATGAAATGCCCAAGTGGTCATGGAGATGATTTTAGAGCTCTAGAACCCATGTTTTCTCAAATCTTTTCAAAGTTTTTAATTAAATTGCTCATCGTTTAAATCAACGTCTTGATTCCAAGTGTTTAGATTAGCTTTTTCATTATTTTCTTGTTTGTGAAAACAAACACAAAAAGAGCCCACAATTAGTTTTCCTTGAGAGATTCGACTCGGTTCAACTTGCCAACCTACAAGCGAACTTGTACTCTTGCGAGCGAACTTTTTAAGCTTGACAAACGTATATCCAAAAAGTAGGTGCGGAAAGTTCGAATCACCACGTGTGGTCACTGCCATCAACATACAACCCCCAGCATCAGGACCAATTATTTTTCTAGCCCAGACGAACGATGCAGTTTGCACGTGTAACATAATGACGCACTTGTGATTGAAGTCGAGGTGGCAGGGTACGAGGTCGAACGGGTGTTGGTGGACAATGGGAGCTCGGTTAATATCATCTACCGGGAGTGTTTGGATCATATGAATTTGAAGATAAAGGTACAACCTGTGAAAACACCTATTTATGCTTTTAATGGTGCGCAGGTTATCACTGATGAAGAGGTGGTGCTCCTGGTAGCATGGGGAAAAAGCGAGCAAAGGATTAAAAAGGATCTGAAGTTTTTGGTCATCAAAGGGAGTTCAGCATACAATATCACCCTTAATGCATTCCAGGCAGTTACTTCCACCTATCACATGAGCATAAAGTATCATGCAGGAGACAAGGTGGGTGAGATAATATCGGAACAACAGGTCGCCCGGTCGTGTTACCAGATGACGATAGGAAATAGGATGAGCGAAGGGAAGCGAAAGAGGACGGGTGACGTGTATAAAGGGATACTTAGTTCTAAGAAGATGAAGGAGGAGGATAATTATGTTCGCCCTTAAGAAGAACTCATGGAGATTTCATTAAAAAAAAGGTAGGCCAAAATACACTACCAAAATAGGGACTCAAATGACGGAGATCGTGAAGGATGATTTGATTGCTTTACTAAGAGAATTTCAGGATATCTTTACTTTTAAAGATGAGGGGTTTCTGGAGTGTCTTCTGAGGTCGCACAACACCATTTAAATGTCGACCCGGAGTCGCGACCTGTGCAAAAAAAAGGCGGCATTTTGGAGCGGAGCTGGATAAGGTGATTGAGGAGGAAGTGCAGAAGCTATTAAAGGCTGGCCACATCCGGGTGATTCGATTCCCGGAATATCTATCATCCGGGTGATTCGATTCCCGGAATATCTATCTAATTTTGTGATGGTGACAAAACCAGAAAAAGGAAAGGAGGTCATCGAAATAGACGAGCGAGAGGATTGGCGAACACCGATTCGGGAGACTCTCGATAAGGTATTAGCTGGATATACACAATTATCTACTAGAGAGGCCAGAACGGCAGCACTATTTTGTTTAATGAATGGGGGCTTATACAAGATATCTCACATTGTCCCATACTTGAAGATTTTGTCAAAATGGGAAGGACTTAAAGTATTAAGAGAAACACACGAAGGGTATTGCAGAGATCATGCCAAGAGCAGGGCGTTAGTGGGGCTAGCCTTGTGAGCTGGTTTATTCTTGCCAGGGATGAAAGGTATGACAGTTGAGCTCGTTATGACTTGCAGGAAATGTCAGATGCACACGCCTATTATTCACGTACCCACAGAAGACATGATGGTGATGAGCTCGCCCTGCCCATTTGCACAATGGGGAATTGATATAGTAGGGCCATTTCCAAAAACGCCTTGTAAGAAGCTCCACTTGATTGTCGCAGTTACTACTTTATAAAGTGGGTGGAGGCCGAGGCTGTGACGAGCATCGGCGAGCAGAACATCATCAATTTTATTTTTAAAAATATTTTTTGAAGGTATGGCATTCCACGAGTATTGGTCTCGGGTAATGGTTCACAATTTAATGGACATATGGTGCAAGACTGGTGAAAAACGATGGGGATGGAACAACGATTTGCTTCTGTAGCACAACCTCAAGCTAACGGACGGGTTGAGGTCACTAATCATATTATTTTGCAGGGAATTAAGCCGTGATAGGAGAAAGTAGGGGGACTTTGGCTTGAGGAGTTCTCCTTTGTTTTATGGGTTTGCCGAACCACTCCGCGAACTACTGTAGGTGAATCAGCCTTCAGCCTAGTCTATGGTATGGAAGTTGTTATTCCAGCAAAGATAGTTGGTGGGTCTCATCGATTAGAGACATTTAATGAGGAGCAAAATGAGCGATTAGCTATGGGGCTTTAGAAATAATTGATGAAATACGTGATAAAGCTGCAGCACGCGTAGAATGATACAAACAACGAATTTAGGTCGCTTTTAACAAATGGGTAAAGCGAAGGTATCTCCAGGCCGTCGATTTAGTTTGGAAACAAGCCAATGCTATTATTATACCACGAAGAAACTAAAACCTAATTGGATAGGGCCATTCAAGGTCATCAAGGTATTGTAAAGAGGTGCATATGTGCTCAAGGATGAAAAAGGGAAAGCATTACCAAGAAGCTGGAATATCTGCCACTTGAAGAAGTATTATGCCTAAATCTTCAGGAGATGGATAGAGGTTTTATCTTTTATTATTACTATTAGGGGCTGACGCTTATTTAGGTCAGCGATGGATTCATAATTTTTATGCACTCTTCACAAACTATGGGCTGATACTTATTTAAATCGGTGATGAATAAAGAGTTATTATTATAGTATTCTATGATTTTCTTGGTTTTATGATTATGGGTCGACGCTCTCACTAGGTTGACGTTTTGTTTTTCAGAAAATGGTTATGGGTCGATTCTTTCACTAGGTCGACGATGGTTATTATGGATATGGTTATGGGTTAACGCTTTCAATAGGTCGGTAATAGATGGATGGATGGATGGTTTTATGAAAGGGATATGTTTGATTTACATATCCGTTGATGTAGAGAGCATGTTTGATTTACATGTTCTTTTCGGTTTTGGTTTTTGAATATGTTTGATTTACATATTCTTGGATGCTTTGTTTAAAGTCTATATGAAGAGCATGTTTGACTTACATGTTCTTGGAGACTTTTATTTATGTGCTTATGAAAATGTTTTGATGGTTTTTTTATGTGCTTATATGATTATGTGATAATGTGCTTCTTCCAACTCGCATCATATGGATTTGGGGGACTCAATGCTTTGATTGATTTTAAGTAACCTGGTTGTATGGCCTTGTTACATTAACCTAGAGAACTAAGTAAGATTCTTGGTCTTGGAGGTTTTATTGAGAGATTGAGAGGTTTTCGATCACCTATACTGAGCCACGATCTTTTAAAGTCGATCAATGCATGCACCTTTTCAAGATTTCACAAATCGGACGCTCAAAATTGCTCATAGCACATGACCAAATAAGATCGAAAGAGGTCTTTATTATAGGTTGTAATGTTGTCTCTTTGGTAAGGTGTGGAATATTTGGGTATAGTGCCTAACACACGATCAAACGCGATCAATAACACACAAAATCCTAATTTCTAAAACTTGAGGCTTATGATCGCTTCACCTTTCCCAATTCACCAAACTCTCATTCGAAACCCTTCCGTATACTCACACGCTTTTCCGACTTTATTTCATAACACTTAGAAGCTTTTTGAATTTGCTTATTTTTACTAAACTTAGCCTTTTTGAATTAGGCTCTTCAATTGAATGCACGTTTTATCACTTTTCGTGATTTGTGTTGGAGTGTTATTCTTCTTCTCCTTTTTTTTCTTTTCTTTTTTATTTAATATAAGCAACTCAAAACCCGAAACTCATAATCGATTTCCCTCACATTTCTTGTCAACTAGTTATACACTCTTACCTCACAGTTTATGAAGATATAAGAGCTAAAATCGAGCTCGGCTAACAAGAAACGGGACATAGGCTCAAGGAGGCTCGTTTGGGARTTTTAAAGTAGKTTAAATATATGGATATGMCSGYAACAAGGGTYATATATGTGCCTCGAGGTCATTTTCGAATTCAATCATGTACGAGCAAAATCAAACCTCCTCAATGCAATTTCCATAAAAATGTAAGCAAGCCGATAAATCACACAAGGCTACTCACTAGCTTGCAACGAATTTGGGAGCAAAATCCAAAGAGCTTTTAGAGCGTTGCAATCTTTTCACGAGAAAATGTTGATTATATATATATAGGTGGGTTTGGACGAAGCACAAAAATTCAACCCCTCACACAAGAGACCATAAACATGTAAAAGCCCGACAAGTAAACTATTCAGAATTCCAAGCATGTGGAGTTGTTCAACAATGTAATAAAGACACAAAAGACACAAAAATCGACTCAACCATATCAATGCGCAAATAGTAAGCGTCACTTCGCCAAGAATGCGTCACTTCGCCAAGTCTCGAGTTAAGAACAACAAATCATGCTTGATAAAAACCCGGACCCTAACCACCTACCCACTCCACACTTAAACCATGTAATACCCGCATTTTAATGAAAACCAAGTAAAATGAGGGTGAATGGAAACTTCCTTAACCGAGCGAGTTTAGGTCGAGCTCGGTGGGGTCCACTTAAACATAAAGCATTCTATGTGAGAAACGAGCATGGCTAGATTCTCCCGGCTCCATGAATGCTACTCACTTATCCAATCGCCCAAGGTTGAAGTCGGAAAACAACACACAATACAAGAAAGTCACACGAAATTAAAAACTCAAGAAAATATGTACACGAATCTCAACAAAATGTTTTTTTGTTTTTCAGTTTTTAATATGTTTCTGGATTTTCATTTTAAGAAGAAAGAAAGAAAATAAAAGAAATAAACGAGAAGAATTTGGGTTGCCTCCCAAGAAGAGCTTATTTTACGTCATTAGCTCGATGAACTCCCTTTTTGATCAAGGCGGCAAGATAACGGGAGGGTCCACCAAAATAATCTCCTCCTTGTCGGGAGGACTCACTCTTTGTAATGTCCTTGGAGCATTGCATAACTCAAATAAGATCCGCCAAAAGCAAACGTTTCAAATGGGCAATTAAATCTTGTCTCGGCTAGGTCTTCGGGTGGAATGGTGATTTTGAAGTGACCCAATGACTCATCAAAGAAACGATAGGAATAATGGTCGGCTAGCTTGTTCAACCTTTGATCGACAAACGGGGGAGGGAAATGATCTCACTTTGGACCCGCTTTCAACTTCTTAAAATCGATTAACGACCTCCAACCCGTTGTAGCCCTCATGACCATCGACTCTTCTTTTTCATCCTCAAGAACGAACATGCCACTCGTCTTTGGCACCACGTCAATGGGACTCACCCACTCGCTCTCGATGAGTATGAACATCAAGTCGTCGTTAGTAGAGATAGCCTTGCGAGCTGGTTTTTTCTAGCCAGGGATGAAGGGTATGGAAAGCGAGCTCGTTATGACATGCAGGAAATATCAGATACACGCGCCTATTATTCGCGTACCCGTAGAAGACATGATGGCAGTGAGCTCACCCTGCCCATTTGCACAATGGGAAATTGATATAGTAGGGCCATTTCCAAAAACATCTTGCAAGAAGCTCCACTTGATGATCGTAGTGGACTACTTTACGAAGTAGGTGGAGGCCGAGTCTGTGATGAGCATCTACAAGCAGAACATCATTGATTTTATTTTTAACAGTATTTTTTGCAGTTTTGCATTCCTCAAGTATTGGTCTCAGATAATGGTGCACAATTCAATGGGCACGTGATGCAGGATTGGTGTAAAACGATAGGGATGAAACAACAATTTGCTTCCGTAGCACATCCCCAAGCCAACGGACAGGTTGAGGTCACTAATCGTATTATTGGGCAGGTAATTAAGCTACGATTGGAGAAATCAGGGGGACTTTAGCCTGAAGAAACCTCCTCTGTCTTATGGTCATTAATGAAGAAGAATATCATCGTTCAAATGAGAAATTAAACTAAAATCTATTAATTAATCAATCGAATATCCACTAAAACTAAGAAATTATCTAAGATCTACTAAAACTAAGAAACTAGAATTTGAAACGAAAAAGTAGATGAAAGAAAACAAAGAACAATCTTGGATTGTCAACCCCAAGAGGTCCAAGAAGGTTCTCGTGCTGCTGGGCGTTTCTCTCTCCCCTCTTGGTTGTTGTCGCTTCTCTCCTTTTAAAAGCACGGAAGTGGGCCTATTCGTTTTATGGGCCGAGGGCTCTAAATTTTCGAATCTGTGATAACACTATGTAACCCAGTGTGGACAATAGACCCAGTGTCAACGGTAACACATCAAATCAAGGCCCAATTTTGTTAAAACTCCACTCGTAGGCCCACACTTCTCTTTCTCAAGACCAAAATACTTAAAAACCTCTGAAATAAACATAAAATGCAATATTGAAGTATCATAAATCAAATGTGCCGATAAGAAGAAAAATCATCAAATCACCCAATTGCAACAGTTACGATCAAAACACAGTAAAATAAGTCGGAGATACATAAATATGAAAATATGCTCAATCAATCCGACCTATACTTAAAATAATAACAAATCTAACTAAAATACTACCTAAATATATATATAAAAAATCAAGACAAACGCATACTAATCAACTACCCCACGCTTATTGGTTTGTTCGTCCTCGAACAAACGATAATTCCAAAGAATAACAAGTATAAAATTAAGCTCAATCAAAGAGTCGTGTCGTGCTACATAGATAATTTTGAAAATATAGATAATTTCAACGCAACTCAAACGCTAGACCCTTATTACATTGTTGCTCCAAAAATAAAATCATGCATCCTCACAAAGGGTAATATATATGTGTACGCTAAAAAACACTCAAGTATTCTTTTTATGGGGACGTGTATACGCTCAAATCATCAAAGTACATGCATAATAAACAAGCATTGAAAATCAAAAACTTCTCCATCGTATAATAAGTGTGTAACTAACAAAGAATCAGAAAAGGTCTTTAATGGGTTGTAATGTAGGCTCTTTGTACGGATATGGAATTTATAAGTCGTGTGGCTAACTCACGATCTACCATGATCAATAACTCACCAAACTATTCTAATCACGAAGCAATGTGCTTCACCTCTTTCAAATGAAACCTCACTTAACTCTCATAACGTAGCCTTTATACTTAGGCTATTTCTCAGCTCGAAACCCAAAACCGACTCCTGAACAAACAACTTAAACAATTTAGAAGCTTATGATATGCTTCTTCTTTCAAACTCAACTCTTGACTCTTAAACATTAGGCGTCATAAGAAAATCAACAATATTAAACACAATCCTTTATAAGCATAGGCAACAACTCAACGAGATTCACCATCCTCTTTATTCATCATTTTTTTTAGAGGATGATGATCCTTAACACTTATTACAACCTTTTCATAAATTCCTGATCATAATTCCAATACACAAATAACCAACAAAAATAACTAACTCTTACCCCCACACTATTAATGACGTAGGAATTAACTCATAAACACTCATGGCTATAGGAAATGGATATTTGGCTATGAGGGGCTCATTTGGAATTTATAGTGGCTAATATATCTAGATATGGCCGGAATAAGGGTAATTTCTATGCCAAATCGTCATATTCAAATCTAACTACACACTACAATTTCAAAGAGATATCAAAATAGAACCTACTCAAGTACATGCAAATATGATAAACACTCAGGCTACTAACAGGCTTTTGTACGAAGAGATTTTGAATTGACGCTTCTTTTAAGGTTTTGCGAAGTCATTTGCGTCCAAGTACCATTTTAAAATATATATATAAATAATGATTTTGAAAGTTTTATGTACTTATACATGCTCAAAGACAAGAACCTTAAATCACACGTAGTCAACTTTGACATGATAAACCAGACAAACACAAATAAGCGCAGGAATAGCAATCAATCACGTTCAAATACTAGCTATTTCGAAACCACGAATTCAAATTACGTAATTATAAAATATAAATCACTACTCAACTACCCTTCCCCTCTCTAAAAAACTGACAATCTCCGGATTGCCATGAACACATATAAAAATCAAATCAAAATAGGAAAGGAGTGCGAGAAATGTCCCTGAAGTCTAAATAGTCAAGCTGCTCCCAATAGAGTTGTGCAATCATCCCATCATCTCAAATCGCGTGATTTATAATGTCTTGATTAAAGGACATGCATAATCTGAGCGAAAGCGAGGCGCAGGAAACCCGGTGTCAATTGACGGCCATTGTCAATGCAACGTCGACGCCACATTGTTGCCAGCGTTGATTGACAGGCCAATCAACGACCCGTCGACGAGCTCTCTATTGCTACCATCAATGCTCTATCGGCCGATGCTTTGGATCGATGACCTCTCTATTTCTACCGTCGATCAATGGCCTGGGTCGACGACCTCTCTATTACTACCGTTGATCCCCTCTTTGATCGAAGGCCCGTCGAAACTTGCCCAATTTATGCCTTAAAACATGGATTTTTTGCTAACGGGAGGGCTAACGGTAGGTGCCACCGCTAACCTACCGTTAGGTATTCGAATTCGGAAAGTCACCTTATTTTATGTACATCAACACACACATCAACGTACCACAGCAAATGACTCGAACTTAACAAAATATATACAGAAAATAAAAGAAAGAGAAATCAAAAGAAAACCTAAGGAAAAAGAAAAGGAAAACAAATCCTTGGGTTGCCTCCCAAGAAGCACTTGTTAAACGTCCAAAGCTCGACAGTTCTGCGAACGATGCTATCCAGGATCCAGAAATAAGTGATGGTCGTGCCACGCCTTAGTGTTCACCAAGAGTAAGAATAGGCGATGGTAATCACCAAGGCGGGCACGACAAGCAGGTTCCATGATGATAGAAGTGAAAACTCCAACTAGCTTCGGAGGTCGAAAATGCGAGTAGTCAATCACCACGAATAGATTGAGAGTTAATCGGAGCGTGGAGCAGTGCTCGGTCACCGGAAGAACTAGAAAATCGGTTAAACAAACAAAACAACCCTCAACCAATCCAAGCTCCTTTGTTTCTTTAATCATCACCTCAACACTTTCATAAACAAGAAATTCCATATTTGGGCTTAAAAGAGGGCGATTAGGCTTCTCCTCAACTCTCTCTTCCTCCACCTTAAAGTTAAGTTCCAATACTTCATCTGGTGGAATGAAGTGAGGCTCAATAATCTCACCCTCCTCCAAAACCGCTAAGGCCTACTTTGGTTGACTTGGAAGTTTGTCCTTCTCGTTCGACAATTTTGCTATAAAAGCCACCATCTGACTTATCATAATCTTATATTCTTCATAGTCTTAGAAAGGTCATTTACCTACACAGTTAATTACGCAATTTCATCCCGGTGACGAATGGTCTCAGCTACTTGATTTTGCTGCCACACCAACAACTAATCATCAGGTTTAACTAGAGTAGGTCATTGGCCCTTCGTAGGATATTTGGTTGGTGGGGTATATTCTTTTATTTTTTTATAAAATGCAAAAAATATATTAAAAAGAAGAAAAAGATATGGGGGGCCGAATCTCCTACACGGCTAATGATACTCTAAATAAATCTACTATTGACTATCTAATGGATGCTCGAGAGTATTTCTTGACGATGTTTTTGTTAGCTCGTAAAGAGTAGATCATAGTTTTGGTGGGCTAGGGCTCTTCCTCAAAATCGGGGTAATCTCGAAAGAGGGTAATTTTGGCAAAGCTCACCGAGTCGGAAAAGCTGCCAACTCCAACCCCATTGGCAAGAAGGGTTTGAAGAGGGGGGGAGCGGCTGGAACGACAAAGAGAGGAGTAATGTTGAAAACCAGGCTGGAGGAGATGATGGGGTCAATGGGCCGGGTCGGAGTGAGTGGGTCGGGTTGAAGAAAGGAGGAGACATGAGCAGCAGAGGGCTGAGGTTGCCTCTTCTCAACTGAGGCAGAAGAGGAATCAGGAGCAACAGTAGGTTTAGGAATAGGGTTTCCGGAGACGGGGCCCGAGGGAGGCCCCGAAGAGAGGGGGTCGGAGACTTCATATCGGCGTCGAATTGTAACACATCAAAAGCATTAGATGTCATCAAGGGGGGATGAGTGGGGTCATAAGTCATGCGAAGACTAGTACGGTTACGGGCTGTAGTCTCCGTAGGGTCCGAACGTCAACGACGTTTATTGTTAATTGTGCACCAATCATCCCCGTTAGCATTATGCGCATTACGGGATTTGTAGGAGGGACAAGAACCAACCAGGTGTCCCACCATTTGCAAAAGGAGCAAGAATCCAGTAGGTTCTCATACCCGATGGAGATATATCCACAGTATCCCTCTTGATCGATCATCACCGTCTCGTGTAGGGTATTCTCAAGGTTAAGCTCAACCAAAACACGAACAAAATGGCCCACCGATCCATTAATAGATTGCTCATCAAATTTGCAAAGGGGTTCCAACAACTCGAGCGATATTGAAAATGAAAGAGTGATCCCAGTATTTAATAGGTAATTCGTAGATGCGAATCCATACCTGAGACGAGGCTGAGGGGACCTTGTAGGGGTTGAAGTCTCAGGTCCAGGGGAATAGCCAGATAGAGCTTGAGCCGAATTTCCAAGTGGATCTGGCAAATGCACGTGCCCTATCGTTGGTCGAGGAGAAAGAGATGCTAAAAAAACCCTTCCCAAGCAGGACAAAACTCCACGAAGCAGAGGTTTTTCAAGTAGTGGTCAAGACGGCTTTGCAATCTTCGAGCGATAGGGGTTCTGAACCTTTAGATTGAAGGAGACGGCCTATGAGGGAGTTACAAAACTTCAAAATGTGGCTTTGGTAGCGGGATTCGTCTATAGTGACAGAAAAAAAGTCCCCTTTTTTTATCGGAGGGGCAACCAAGTTGAGGTTCGTCATGGGTAGATGGGCAGAAAAGGAAGCGGACTGGGCTTTTGGGGCTGGGTAAAGGAGCGGTCCCCCGTTGCAAGATGTAACGGGACGGTGGGCCAACGGAGGGGGGTAATGGGCTGACGGGCCATCTGGGTTTGGTGGTTGGGCTAGAAAAAAGGGGGCTGGAATAATTGGGGCATGGTGGGCTGCAAATTGGGTTTGAGAGGATGTGGGGGTTGTATGGGCTTGAGGTGGTGTGGTGGACGTATGGGATTTAGGAGGTCTGGGTGTTGTAAGGAGGGGCCCAAGGGAGTTGTTGGGATGGGAGAGTTGGCCCAAGACATTTAAAAGGCCCGGGGGTTGGTGAGGTGCAATATGAGCCACGAAATTCAAAATCGGTTGAAAGTGATGGTCTGACAATGTGGGAGATGAACCATGTGATGTCGCGATCAAGGGAGAAGAAGAAAGTGACAAAGGGTTGACCGCAGGCAAAGACGTGGGTGTGAAGTTGCAGAGAGAAAAAACGCAGCGTTTTCTGGCAGCATTGGCGCACCGGGAAGGGGCGGAGCATTCGCAGAAAAAGGAGTGATGTCTGAGAAATGTTGTTGCGCAGGTAACGACCAGGGAGGTGGGTCTGGCGTCTTCGCTATGGAAGTCGGCGCCGTCGTAGTCCCGAAATCACCGGCGGCAAGACTAGGCGCCGCATTGGAAGGAGACGCGGGCGCAGCGACAGTAGACGGAGTAATGGCCAAGGTCGCCGAAAAACTCTGCGGCGGCTGAGGGGAAATCCTAGTCGCTGCAAATATGGTTCCGAAAAAGAAGGGGGTGGTAACTGGCCGGAGCTGGGTAAATGGAGACTGAGAAGCCAATGGCGGAGGGGGCAGAGCTTGAAACAGCACACAAGACGGAGGAGCTGTTGGGCATGCGACTGTGGAGGTGACCGGAAAAAGCCGCTGGGTGTACGACTGTGAAGCCGGAAATGCTATGCCAAGTGGCTGGCCAAAAACTTGTTGATGCATATGCTGGCCGGTAAAAAGCTGTTGTGTGTGCTGGTCGAAAGCTTGCTGCTGCGTGTGTTGACCGGAGTAGTGACCGGAAGAAGCTCAGGAGGCGAGAAAGCCGTACAAAGTGGCAGGCCGGAGACTTTGATGTGTTGTGTGTCCGCCGGCAAAGCGGTATCATCCGAATGGTGGCTTGAGTACGCCATGAGCCCGACCGTCGATGATGGTAGGTTATATTCTTCATATCTCGGATAATAAGGAATTGAGTCGTGAGGTGCATAAGTCGTAGCTCAAATAGGAAGAATCAGAATCGAGTGGAGCATATCATACCCCGAGTAGTAAAAAGGTGAGGCGGAGGGAGCATATGAAGGTTCAAAACCCGGATTATAAGAATTTTCGTTGAGTATTGGGTGATAGGGATTATGTGGTGAGGCGTGAGGGTTATAACTAGGATTGAAGTGATCGGGTGAAGCATATGGACCGTTGTGGCTCGAATCATATGAAATTGAATATGGGGCCCATTTAGGTGAGTGAACGTCCCTATGAATCGATCGTACAATTCCTCCCACACTTTTAAGGAATTGGGCTCCAAATATACCAACCATTTTCTTGCCCAATCCTTTAGTGTGAAAAAGAAGAGCCGCATCTTCACTTGATCCCTCGTAAGGCCGAGAAGAGGGAAAGTTCGGGTGATAGCCTCGTACTCTTGGATGAACTTCAGCAGATTCTCGCTCGGAAGCCTATGAAAAATCCGAGAGTTTCTCTAAGTAGAAATCGTCAGGATCATAATCCTGCATCGTAGAGCTTAATGGAATTATCGGTCGAAGGCACGCCAATCGTACAGTTAACCATATGGTTCAGCCATTTTCTCTTTTTTTTTTTAAAATGGCTTGTTGAGTCTTGGTCATCGAGGTGCCTTACATACACAACACTCAACACAGAATATTAAACGTACCGGTAGAAAATAACAATAACAAACGAAAAGAAAAATCACAAACAAACACTAAACACAAACGAAACAATTAAAACATGAACAAGGATCACAAAGAGCAAACAAAAAAATTACAACGTTTAGCCTTCTCCCACAACGGCGCCAATATTTTGAATCAAACTTTTTAAACACTTACTTTTATTAAAAATAAAAAGCTCATCCGCAAGAGAACGAAGCATTTGTAAGTGGCAAGTTGGACTCGAGTCGAATCTCTCGAGGAAGACTAATTGGAGGTGGTTCTCATATTTGATTTCACGAAGGAGAAATTAACGAAAAGGCTAATATAAACACTCGGCCAATTTTCGATTTGAGAGTTATAATAATTAAGACTATGACTTAAACGGTGAGCAGTGAAACCAAAACGTTGAAAATATTAATAAAACGGGGGTTTAGGGTTCTAAAATCATCTCTACGACCCATTGGCATTTCATCGAACACTTAATCTACGAGTTGGGGTTGTCAATCCCAACTTGTAGAATAAACACCCAACAATCCCAATTGATGGTTTTAAATGATTCTAGGCACTAGACCTGAGAATTCTAACCAAAAACCATCAAGCAATCCAACAATGCAATCTCAAAGCAAACATGAACACGATTAACTATGAAAAGCTTGAAGAAAGCATCAATGGAGTTTTGAATAATAATAATTATTATCTTCAAAATTTCTAAGAATCAAACCATAAGAAAATCGCAAGAAACACAATTACGTATCAAGAACATCACCACAGAAGAAAATTCATAAACGAAGTAAATAAGAAATTCGAATAATAAAAGCGAGAAATTGAAAACTTACTAATTAATAAAGGATAATATCATCGTTCAAGCGAGAAATTAAACTAAGATCTACTAATTAGTCAATCTAAGAACCACTAAACCAAAGAAATTATCTAAGATCTACTAAAACTAAGAAATTAGAATTTGAAACGAAAAGGTAGATGAAAGAAAACAAAGAACACTCTTGGGTTGTCAACCACAAGAGGTCCAAGAAGGTTTTTGTGCTGCTGGGCATATCTCTCTCCCCTCCTGGCTGTTGTCGCTTCTCTCTTTTTAAAAGCACGAAAGTGGGCCTATTCGTTTTATGGGTCGAGGGCTCTAAATTCCCGAATCTGTGTTGACACTAGGTAACAAAGTGTGGATAACAGACCCAGTGTCAGCGGTAAAACAAAAAGTCGAGGCCCAATTTCGTTAAAACTCCACTCACAGGCCCACACTCGTCCTTCTCAAGACCAAAATAATTCAAATTCCAATACTGAAGTATCATAGATCAAACGTGCCGATAAGAAGAAAAAATCATCAAATCACGCAATTGCAACAGTTACGATCAAAAAATGGTAAAATAAGCCGGAGATACATAAATATGAAAACATGTTAAATCTATCCAACCTATACCAAAATTAATAACAATCTAACTAAAATACTACCTAAATGTATATGAAAAATCAAGACAAACGCTTACTAATCATCGACGATCTAGTTTGGAAATGAGCCGACGCTATTTATACCATGAAGAAACTGGACCTTAATTGGATAGAGCTTATCAAGGTATTGCGAGGAGGTGCATATGTGCTCCAGGGTGAAAAAGGGAAAGCATTACCATGAAGCTGGAATATCTACCACTTGAAGAAGTATTATGCCTAACTCTTCAAGCGATGGATGGAGGTTTTATCTTTTATTATTATTATTTTGGGCTGACGCTTATTTAGGTCAGCGATGGATTCGTACTTTTTATGCACTTTTCACAAACAATGGGCTGATGCTTATTTAGATCAGTGATGGATAAAGGGTTATTATTATGGCATTCTATGAGTTTTTTGGTTTTATGATTATGGGTCGACGCTCACACTAGGTCGACGTTTTGTTTTATGAAACATGGTTATGGGTCGACGCTTTCACTAGGTCGACAATGGTTTTTATGGATATAGTTATGGGTTGACACTTTCAATAGAACGAAAATGGATGGATGGATGGATGGTTTTATGTAAGGGATTTATTTGGTTTACATATCCTTTGCTATAAAGAGCATGTTTGATTTACATGTTCTTTTCGGTTTTGGTTTTTGAGTATGTTTGATTTATATATTCCTGGATGCTTTGTTAAAGTCTATATGAAGAGCATGTTTAACTTACATGGTCTTGTCGACTATTGATTATGTGCTTATGAATATGTTTTGATGTTTTCTTATGTGCTTATATGATTATGTGATAATGTGCTTCTTCCTGCTCGCATCATATAGATTTGGGGGACTCAACGCTTTGATTATTTTAAGTAACCAAGTTGTATGGCCTTGTTACAATAACCAGGGGACTGCGTAGTATTCTTGGTCTTGGAGGTTTTATTGAGGGAATGAGAGGTTATTTGATCACCTATACTGAGACACGGTTGTTTACTTGAAATGATATTTCTGAGAATGGCGCACACTTGGTAAAATAAAATCTTTTGGTTATGCTTTAAGTCAAACGACCATCTATAATGGTGTTCTGAACCTACGTGATGGTTTATTGGTTGCACATAATTGCTTAAGGAGATGGTATTCCAGTTTATGGAATGATTTGTTGCTACAGGTTGTATATGGAAACTCAATAAATGCTAAGGCATAAAAGAAAATTTGCCCAATTCATACATGGCTAGCTGAAACTCTGAATGATCAAAATCCTATTACAGGAGTCAGTCTAAAAAATTATGCAGGGGTATAGTCAGAGACTAAGTCGTCGAGAGGAACATTGAGTTCGTTGATGAGTCCAGCCTTCAGGATTGCCTCACTCGTACAGGTAGTCCACCAAGCAGCATTTAGATCCTGATTTTCATCACCACGCCAGAATGTGAAGGTAGGGAGCTCATTTATTATTTTCTCCGTATTCGGCTTGAAACCAATCTCTCCCACTGCGAGTTGAGCCTTAACTCGTTCCATGGCGATGTTGAGCCAATACTCGGCTCATCTCCCTACCTTTTGCAGGAAGGTAGTCGTGTGTCACTAAGTCCTAGTCAGGTGGGAACTATATGTTTCCATGAATTTTTTACCTACCTCGCTTCTCAGAAATGTCCGATGACCTTCCGCCACTCCTTCGGCTTTCCCTTCAACAACTCTCTATTGACGTGATATGCGGGCTACCTCCTTTATTTATTTCTCCTTTTCCAGCAAGAGCTCCTACAACTCCATTAGGACTCATCTCTCAGTGTCTCCGGATGGCTGTTCGCGACATTTAGTTCTTCTCCTCGGGTCACTAGCTGGCGACGAGCTTCATCTAGATCTCCATGCATCAGGGATAATTGTTGTGTTTTCTTTTCATCCTGGACTGTCAGCTCGTCGCACGTTTTCTTCCATTCATCCTCGAAGTTCGCCTCCAATAGGTGGCTGGAGAGAAAGTCCACTAGCGGTTCCAACTATATCGCAAGAAGCGAGAAGATTAGGTTATGAGTTAGAAAGATATTAAGATGTATTATTTTGAGATGGGAATCACTTGGGTTCCCATTTATCTATGGAGGAAAGTTTTAATCTTGTCGGCATAAGATTGTAGGGTTAATGTGGGTCTTATTTTCCGGCCCACGGGATTAAATATATTACGAGAAATGGACTGGCGACGCGTGTCCGACACAATAACAGAGGGCATTTAATGTTTCTAAGCTTGAGGTGATGGCTGATGGTTTCATGCTTTACCAAGAGGCACGTCAAATTGACTTATGGGGTTAACTCATGATTACATTCTACTTGATTTCTTACCTCAACAAAGCAGAATATGAGGGACTAGCTGATACGACAATAAATATTCAGGTTGGCAAACATGCAGGTATTGTATGAATTTAGGAAGCGACCTCCTCTAGAGGTGCAATCCTTCTTTGAGGTGAGCGAGCTGTTTTTTCGAATTGATCAGGTCATGTAGGAACAAGGTTCAAGTCTACCGGTCTGTTAGGATGCCTCAGCTGCATACATCACTGCACTTCCACTTGACACCTATCGTAATGATAAACGGCTCGTCTCGCCGTGACCTTCTCTTGAATATTTTGGACGGCGACCTCTCGTATAAGAGTATGGAGCTCTTATGTGATGTGGAAAGCTCTTATTAAATAAATGGTATGGAAGCTCGGTGCTGAGTGGTAACTCGATATGCAGAGGTGGGATTTATGGTTAACATGGTTTTGGGCCCTGTTGGGCCGATATGAATTATGGTATGGGGTCACGGCGGACTAAGATTATAAACTTGATTATTGGCCCATGATTATTACGATAATTTAATGAGTGTTCGAATATCTATGGAAACTTAGCACATGAAGAATCCTAATTCTAAGTCGTTCGCTATTTATGGTGTTATACTTTTAATAGAAGATGGGAACCCTAAATTGGGAACACGTCTCTTATCTATATAAAGAGGACTCAGGCCTCATTCTTTTCTCTAAGTTGATTTTATCCTACATTTTGTGCTCTCGCATATCTCTCTTGAACACTTTTTGACTTAAGTATTGGAGGACCTACGTCGGGACTGTCCAGCGCCTGTCTTGCGTTCTGTTTTGCATGTCTGATCAGGTCGCCAGGAGCTATTTGAGGATCTATCAAGTCGCTGATTACGCATTCGAGGTTAACACTTTGTACTCAGATGAACTAAACCTTTTGGTTGCATCAATTGCAACAACCTTTGTGAAAATTAATATTTTCAATAAAAAGAAAAATAAACAGAAAATGATTTCAGACGGTCGTCATGCCTCTAGTCTTGTAAACTTGCAACATTTTTTCTATCAAAATATATATTCTACAAGAAATAGGAAATCATACCTTCTCTATTCAAAGTTCATTGATTTGGGTGGAAAGTAATTTTCCAACTTAAGAGAGAAAAAAAAAACAGTTTTTCGATTTCACGCGGCATGATGATACCTAGTGGTGTAATGGAACAATTGTCTACTAAGAAAACTAAATAGAAATACGTAAATTTGACTTTTGATGTGAAAACCAGTATTTTTCAACCGGAAAAGAAAAGTAGATTGGTATTCAAGCGACTATCATGGCAATTAAGTGGTGTATTTTTCCTAACCTTATAATAATCCTTGTAACCCCTTTTTATTAAAAAGGAGTGACACAGGCGAGAGATGAAGAACATAGACTGTGCATCCTACAAATATAATCCATTATTTTATTTTCGTTCGTCGTCCAAAAATATTCCAGTTATAATATTTAATATATTATTAATTTTTTATTTCTGCTCGTATTCTTAATTAATATCTTTAAAATATTACTTTTTTATATAATAAATTGAAAATTGATGATTACAATGCAAAATCTTACTATTTCAATAACAAATATACTAATTGCAACATTAATTTTTATGAGTATTAATTAATATTAATAAATTAAAAAAGAACAAATATACTAATTGCAACATTAATTTT
>BMAC01000672.1:677191-693092 GCA_014905375.1 Phtheirospermum japonicum
TCAAAACGAATAAAATTTGAAAAAGTTATGGTTTGTTGAAGATTTGAGTTTCATTTCAAATTTTTGAATTTGCAGTTTATAGACGAAATTTGCGATACTTTTTGTATACAATCGTAGTGTTTTTTTTCTTAATCTATTGTGCTTTCCTAAAAAACAATGTAGTGCTCTTTGTAAACGTTGATATATGTCCAAAATACCATTTTTAATTAATTAATGCATTTTTTTACATTATTACCATGCTGACATGTCATGATCTCAACCATCAAGATTATCCAATCTAATGGTCAAGATGAGTCCCTAGGTTCACATATAATGACGGGTTCTCATTTGAACCCAACCCTATATATATATATATATATATATATATATATATATATATATATATATATATATATATTATATATATATATATATTAAAAAAAGAATTTATTGTAAAATAAATAAGTTTTCACACCTAAAAAAATTAAAATTTTATTATTAATTAAAATTTTTAAGTACTTACATAAATATTAATTATAAGTGAAAAAAATCAAGAATAGATATATAAATTAAATAAAGTATCACATCTTATCTCAAATTTTTTTTAATAAATTAATATTATAAATGAAAAAATTCAAATATATATATATATATATATGATTTTTGTATTCATAAATTATTTAAATAGATAATAGATAAATATAATTGTATTGGAATATAAAAAGTAAATAAAAATTAATGGGTAACATGTGGGACCCTAAGTTTGATGGTAGGGTGAATAAATGAGAAAAAAAAGGTAGGGAGGGGAAGGTGAGTGAAATGATGTGGAGAGTACTTTTGCTGATGTGACTGATTGGAAATTGAAAAAGTAGGAGGGGATGTGGATGGGGGATAAAGATGCTCTTAGTATTTTTGCGATTTTCTCCAATACATATGCCACACCCTTATGTATCATGTGACGTGTCTCCATCCTCGTGATCCCGCAAATCGGACGAAAAATTGGTAGAGTCGAGAGAATGAGTAAAAAAATATATAAAAAATATATTATATTAATATTGTATTAGAGAAGAAAACAAGAAATAAATTTTAACAGACGAAGTCTGTCCAAGCGCTAGAGTCGATATTCAAAGTTTAAAGTCGAACTTTGTCTATTGATTTTTCGATACCTAAAAAAAACTGCAACCCTACTACTTAAATAAATAGTAAATAACAATAAACCTTCATGCCCAAACCAAATCACGTCTATATATTAATGTCAAGTTCTCATAGCCTGTGTCTCATTTGTATGTTTCGTTTGGCAAATAAAAATTATTGTGCTTCAGTCGCTTATATGTCATCCGAACCTAATATATACATAATTTAATATTTTATTTTTTATTATATTTAACCTAATTAATAATTTTTTTATTATATTTTACATAATTCAATATTTTATTTTTATTCTCTTGATATAAAAATATAAATAAATCATATATAATTAGCATAAAATCTAAATTATTTATTTTAATTAAAAGATAAATACATATGAAATAGTATTAATTAAAAACAACACGATTTTAAAAATAATTAAATAAATTTATTTATAATAAAAGTTAAAATAATCTATTTTTGAAATTTTAAATATTCTATATAGACAAATTACGATTTATTTGTAATAATCTGAGTATGTAACTAAATATTAGTAATGAATTCTATTAAACATAAAAATAAAAAATTATATAATAATAGTTAATTAATATTTATTAGACAACGGCACAATACAACAAGTCTTGAGAGTATGACATCTTTTGAAATTTTCAGAGTATGTAACTAAAATCTTTTAACCAAGTTAATCTAAACATTAAAATATAAAGTGAGTTAATAATAATAATAGTTATTATTATTATAATTACTATTAAATATAGATTAGGCACGTAATGAAAACATGATGTTTTTTGAATTTTTTTTAAGTATGTAAATAATTTATTAACGAATTTATTCTAAATATTATAATATAAAATTATTTAATAATTATAATAATTAATAAATATATTAGACATGTACAAGACATGAGTTGAGATCACATTTTTTTTTTTCAAACTTAAAACTCTTTAGTTGTCACAAATACTTTTTTTAACTTTTTATAAATTGCATAAAATACATAATTATTAAACTAGTAATTATTTAAATAAGTATAATTAAAATATAATTAAATATATTATAATAAATCGATCTCAACCTAGAAGTTTTTACCATAAAGAGTCATACTTTTCTTCTATTACCTAATCATAATTCGGGTGACAAGTTATAATTCTCGTTTGAAAAGAAAACACGAGCAAAAAAGAGGAACATACTTTTACTATTTTAAAAGTCAGAGCTTCGGGCTGCAGAGTACTTTAAAAGCTAAAATAAAAAGTTTGATTTATTTCAAGCGGCCATCATGATATCAGCTGTATATAGAATGTGAAAACCTATGAATATCTGGGTGATCTCTACTGAAAAGGGTGACCACATGAAAAACTCTTTTTTTCTATATTCATAAAAAAAATATGTTTTTATATATAAAAAGTACTTTTTTTACATATAAATTTGGTGAAATGATTAAAACTAACATTAAAACTCATCCCCTGAATATTTATAATTTTTATGATTTTCCCCAATTTATTTTATGTATTAAAAGGGTATCAGAGTTCATAAAAACCCCCGAGCCTCTACTTCATGACGTATGATACCTAAGCGCAACTCTTCGTACGAGATGACTCATCACCTAAATCCTTAATGTGGTGCTCTGGCTTAGTGATCGGCGAATTCTCGACGCGCTAGTTTCGGAATCCGTCTCCGCAAGAGTACGGAGCCGGTTGTAGGGCGGCGAGTTCTTCCCGAGTCGTGTCTTTCGAGAATGGATGTTATCGGTTTGTCGGTTTCTTAATTGCTCTTATCGTCGGTAGCGACTAACTATTCTAAACTAGGAAAGCAGTAATCATTGTTCGGTTTCGGTTTTTATAACTAAGATTTAGATGGAAATACAAGATTTAAAATCATTGAAGATGAAAAGGAAATTAAAGCTTATTTAAAAACGATTAATTTAAACTAATTAACTAATAAAACTTATAATTTTTAAATTAGGAAAATGGAGGGAAAATTAAGGTCTAGCTTATTTGAAAAAGTCAACATTATTAATTTAACAATAATTAAAGGTTTAACAAGGAAGATTATATGAAACTTTTAAAAAACTTAAAGATTGATCTAACAACTTAACAACTTAAAAGCATAAGTTCAAAAGTTCAAAAGCTATAAGATGAAAACAGAGGTTTGATGATCAAAACAACAACTAAATTACGATCAAATATCAACATAAGATTAAAAGAAATAACATTAACATAAAACTATATTAATAGAAAGAGTTTAGCAAATGGATGATCCAACAAAAGCTTGAAGAGAAAAGTTTGAAAGCTTGACAATAGAAATCTAGAACCAAGCTTGAACAACTTAGCTAATGATGATCTAAAACTTAACTAATCTATTACTAATTACTATAATTTTTGGGAATTAAAATTGATCAAAATGAAAAGGGATTATTTTCTGGTTTGAAGGAGCTCTCCTGGGAGGAAAGAGCCTTGCTGCAAGTTGTTCAAATTGAAAAGACGTCTGATTACTTATTCCTTCAAAAATTCTGCTTTTCAGTCGATCGACTGAAAAAGCAGTCGATCGATCATGTCGGCAGTCGATCGACTGCGATGTCAAAACGGCCTGAAGCCCTGAAATCCAGTCGATCTTGAGGGGTCCAGTCGATCGACCGCAGTCGATCGGCCAAGTAGGCAGTCGATCGACTGCGTCGTCCAAAATGCCAAAAGTCCCTGGAATCTAGTCGATTTTGGGGGTTCAGTCGATCGACCAAGTAGGCAGTCGATCGACTGAACATCCAGTCGGTCGATTGGATTCCAGGGCCCGGCTCGATTTCTCGTTCTTTTCACGTCCGCTGGTTAATCGAGCCTCGTCCGTTGCGCTTCCTTGCTTGTCCGTCCATTCCCGAGTCGAGTATCAACGATCCCAAATGAGCGCGGGCCCCGCTTGGACGTCCTACGGCCAATAGAAAAACGAAATAGTGGAAAACTACGAAAACTAATAATAAAATGTACAAAAATACGAAAACCTAGAAATAACGAAAAACGGCCAACTCGACTCCTAAAATACCTAAAAGCAAGCGAAACACACGCAACGTGATACAAAAACGATAGCAAAAATATGTACAAAAAGATGCAAATCACTTAGCAAACTGATAGGTATCTTTTAATGTAAAACTCCTTAGCCAAGTGCGGGGTGGGACAGTCAAAATGGTATAAGGATCGGTAAAGATCACGAGGGATTTAACAGGTTCAAATATAAAAATAGGAGTTATATCTGGAGAATCATTAAATGGGATAGTCGATTATATTGCCAAATTATTCAAAATTCATTTTATCGGCACAGGATATTTCAAAGGTATGTAAGAGGAGAAGCAGTAAAAAATACCGACAAGCCCTCTATTAACTCGAATTATGAGATATTTGTCATGTAGACGAATACATTCACCTATTCACCGAATATCAGTGGAAAGCCAAGGTGAACGATGGGGATACGACGCAATGATTCTTTGCAAAAATATCAAGTCCTTGGAGAGAGATGGTAATCCAAGAATACAAGCTAGCAACTAATATGGATACAATTGTTAGAAGGATGTCATTTTTATAATCCGAGTTAGCAAAGTGGTGCCACCAGGCACTTCACAAGAATTACAAGAGATTAAGAGGAATCAATAAATCGGTTCCTTTATGTTGTGTTGAAAATGACATCCCAACAGTAGTTGGAGGTCATCCACAGAGACATAAATGAAAGAATAAAAGAAGTCACCCTAATGCTCGAGGAAACAAGAGAATGTTTTTAAATAAACCAAGAAGGTTTTGGTCAAAACAAAAGGGCAGGAACTATAAATCAGGTTAAAAGGACAGGGCCGAGTAGAATTCAGGACTCGTTTCAAGCCAGGAAGCATCGGAAGGACTTTAGCAAAAAGAGATTTCGGACGAGCTCACACTAGAGCTAATGAAAGTTTTAAATATTACAATTGTTGGGCGTGTGGAGTGAGAGAGCATATTTCTATAGAAAAATCAGAAAAGAGGAGTTAGATAGTTCGAGATAACCCAAGAATTCGAACAAGATATCTCTTATCAAAATCTTGTACATGTGTATTAATTTGAAAATATCCCCTCGGATGAAAGCATCTATGAAGAAGAAATATACTTTGAAGATGAAAATGAACCATATTTAGTATCAGAGTGAAGGAAAATTTTTTGAACAAGTAATTATGGAGGATATGCCAGGAACTCCTCTCTCATACAATGGTTTCTCATAAGACACTTGTGATAATAATGAAAGAAGATCCAAAACTCCAAATGTATGAGCGATTGACAATAACAACCATACAAAAGGCGATATATAAGTCGGATTTTATAAATCGGAAACACCAAATTATTCATAAAATTACTACTGGAGAATTCATGATACCCACAGAATACACAGGAAACCAAATCGAGATACAACTAATCACCTACAGATAAATCCAGGATATTAAGAGATGAATCATAAAAGAAATGGCAAATACACTTTCATTGACCCATATCGAAGCCATCAGAGTGATCATAAAATCAACTTTTAAAGAAGGAGTTGTTTCGCCATTAAATCTCGCTCTCTTTGATAAAAGAATATCAAATATCAAAGATTCTCGTCTTGGAGCGATTACAAAAAACTTATAAGCAGGAAAATTGGCATTCAGTCTCTACCTAAGAATTGCGTATAATTGAATGGATCGAGATTTTAGTAGAGTTCTTACCCTTCATCAATACTTTAAGAGGCCAAACTTGATGACGGGGGAAATAGACCCTACTCGATTTCATACAAGATTTCATATGCACTATCGAATACTCATCATTCAGAAATATTCTTGAGAAATGAATTCATAGAAATACCAAGGATCTTCGAAGACATGACAAAAGTCGTCTTACCGAAGATCATGCAAACTCAAACACTTAGAAAAATCGACATGAGAATCCAAGATCATCCTGTCCTTAATAAAAGAAAGAGTCTCATGATCAAACCAAGAAGAATGTCTTTTCAATAAGACATAATGATTAGTGAACCTCAGTGGGAAGGTCTAAGAACCAGCCAAAGCACTTGAGCTCCTGAAATGTTTAAGACTAATGAAGAAGTACCCAGAGGGATGGATAGGTGTGGAAGTGATATTTAACATTACACAAAAAGATAACATCTTTCCTTGGATGCATTATATCACTTACAACAACCTTCTATAGGAAAATATCAAGGAATCTCAAGATTGGAGAAATTGAAACGGTGATTGAGGGTAGCTCGGGAAAAACCCCATAGCAACTAACTATAAGGTTAGAATTTATCGAAAAACATAAACCATAGGAAAGATTGAAAGATGGAATGAAGTTTACAATGGATGACAAAAGATATAAAATCAAATGAGCACCAGCCCATGACATATAAAAACTATCATGCATAATATTTTGCAACCTACATTAATTCTGGTGCAGGGATATGTAGAGCTAAAGTAGAAGTCTTTTCTAAAGAAATGGAAGAAGAATATCCCCAGTGGCGGGAAGATATTTCTCTAAAAGGATTCTCTTCCTTAAAAGAGGAATCAAGCAAGCAGAAATGATAATAGGAGGAGCAAATGGTACTCCATGGTACAAGGTCAAGACTCTACCAATCTATTTCAATGGTACAGGAGCAGATATTTTGTTGGGAAATAATTTTCTACATACATTTAAGAATTTACACAAGAAAATGAAACTAGAAAAGTTGTTTTCACAACCCGGTGTGATCATAAGATTATAGTCTAGAAACTATGAGAGGCATTCCGCATAAAGATGCCAATCAGTTTTCGCAGCAAGCGTGGTGATGAAAGAAAAATTTGACACCTGAAAATGAATTATTGAAGAAGGTATGGAGAAGTGATTCTCCAACTAAGAATTGAGAGCCTAGGAGACCAAAAGGAGGAAACGATAAAGTCACAAATAATTGAAATCCTCAAAGCCATCCTAGACACGAGCTGGTGTCCAGACACCACCATAGAAGAACAAATTTCTTTAGAGGATATCGAGAACTCTCATCAACTAGCACTAGTTTGATATCAACTATTTATTCGAATTGCTCCCTTTTTTTTATAAGAACCAATATGAAATATTTCAATCCACTTCCTTTTAGTGGTTGAATCTCTCTTTGATTGATCAATGTGTGATATTCTGAATAGTTGATAATTTTGTCATCATCTAATTATTTTCGAATGGGAAGAAAGACTCAAAATAATTTGAACGAAGATCTTCTGGCATGGTGGAATAATAATGAGCTCAAAGAATCTTTGAAGGTGAAAGCCAAAAAAGAAAACGAGCTTGTTAGATATAAACATATCTTGATGAATCAAGTAGATCGAAAGTTTATGCAACAAATACTTAAGGAACACATCAACCTTAAGTTAATTGAAGCAGGTGTCTATGTGTATAACATTGTGGGGTTTCTAATTCGTAACATAGAGAAACAAAAAGAGGAAAGCCGAGATTAGTTATTAGTTACAAGGGATTTAATAAAATCTTGAAATTCGATGGATATTATATTCCAAGTAGAGAAGATTTCGTAAATTGTATTAAAATTTCCAAAGTGTTCTCCAAGTTCGATTGCAAATATGGGTTTTACCAGATTAAGACGGAGGAAGAAAGCAAGAGGTTCACGGCCTTCTCCACACCACAAGGATATTATATCTGAAATGTTATACCCATGGGTCTAGCAAGTGCACCCTAGATATATCAAAGAAAGATGGATAATCTATTTAAAGATTATTTTAATTTCATGTTCGTGCACACTGATGATATACTCATCGCATCAAAAAGCATAATCGATCATCTAAAACATTTGGAAACTTCTCAGCTGTTTGCCACAAGGAGGGAGTAGTGCTTTCAGAAAAGAAGGCAGTAATAGCTACAAGAATAATCGAGTTCTTTGGGATAGGAGCTGATGAGTCTGGAATTATTCTACAAAATCATATTGTGAAAAAAAATATAAGGATTTCCAGAAAGGCTCAATGACAAAAGGTAACTTCAAACCTTTATAGGAGTTGTTAATTTTGATGGGATGTTTATAAAAAAATATGCCATTTTACAAGAACGTGTTTAGTTCCCTACTAAAAAAGGACGTTGATTTCAAATGGGTAGATGAAGACCAAGAAGGGATTAGACAGCTTAAGGATGTTTGAAAACAACCTCCCAAACTATCAATTCCAAAGGACGAGGATGAACTGGTTCTATACACAGATGCCAATTGATTATTGGTGGGCAACCATTCATACGAAGGTAACGCCAAAGGGAAAAAGTCATGCATATATTGCAGCAGACTATTTTTAAATAGTGAATCAAATTGATGGGATAACAATGAGAAGGAGCTCTTTCCAGTTAGAAACACATTTAAGAAATGGCCTTTATTTCTGCTATCTAAAAAGTTCACCTTAAAAATAGATAATTTGAATGTCAAAGCCTTTCTAAAAAAAGAAATTGAGTATAAACCAAAAAAGGTTGGATTACTTAAATGGCAGGCTGGATATCAATATTATGATTACAATATTGTCGTTATAAAATCTCATAAAAATGTTGTTGCAGATTTCTTAACAAGAGATGGAGGGACCAGAAATTGATTCGTTCCTCAAAATGGCAAGGCATTTAAGGGAATATCTAGAGATGCTTCAACACGAGTTTGATGCATTGAATATCAATGCAGAGGTAGCTCAAATGTCACAATGAGTTGATCGGGAAATATTTTCCAATCAAATATGAGGTTGTTTATAAACTAATGAACAATTATGGATTATAATGATAAAGCCACTTCTCTTGGCGACATCTTTAATGGTGCAAAAGGAGACACTTCGAGTGCAGGGCTCTAGACTTGTAGCTGGGGATTCGAATACCCCTAGCACGAGAGCTGAGACAGAATCATCTATGGATGAACCGTCTCAAGATAAAATTGAGACTCCGGAGTTAAATTTTGATTTTCGAGTCAACCTATCGCCTCAGGGGTTAATGAGGAAGATATTGATCTTAGGCCACAGACAGGAAAATATAAGATTGATACTTTTGAAATTTTAAAAACTTCTCATTTTCATATTTATCAAAAAAGATGAGAGAAGTTAATAACCAGGGTGGGGATTAATCTGACCAAATGTCTAGTAGATGTGTCCAAAAGATATCCCAAAGTGTGGATGATTCCAGAATCTTATCCACAAGATGTTAAATGTTGGTATGAATTTGGAGCCTTAGCATTGGTTCATACAAGATCACCAAATCTCTCGTAAATATCATAACTTTCGAGATGGATACAAGATGCAGTGCACGAGACCTGGGCAAATAAACCTCATCTTGCGCGGGGTGATATCCTAAAATTACATTTCTTTAGCGCAACATTAGAACCAATCCAGAAAGGAATGCATGAAGTATTTCATTTCATCAAGCTTAGACGACCAGACACAAAGGCAATGAAAAGAATCAAAGCACCATCGTTTGAAGGAGTTCCATTAGTAACAACACTCATGGAGTATGATATGTCCACAATGAGTATGGGGTTTCTAGGTCTGTCTCACAGAGATGGACGAAGTCAAGTTCCCATTCAAATTCTTTCAAAATATAGTGAATGAGTTTTTCCTGTTAAATACTATGACAGAAAACACAACAGGGTTTGTAAAAGATCTATTCCAGAAAAGAGAGCTCTTCTGTGGAGTAATAAGCTACGAGGTAGTAAAGAAACTTGCCAAAAATACTGCAACATGGCCCATGTTTGGATATGAATGGATAAAATTTGTCAGGAATGCTCAAATTAGAGGGAGCCGAAGTTTGGTACGAGATCTGAACAAAATAAGTTAAGTGGTTAGGGACCATCGAAAATGCATTTTTCCCAGGGACAACAGAAACCAAAAAAGTAAAAGTCCCCCCTACAATAATAAATGGATCATATGATCTTTGGGTCCCCAAAGAACGTGCTTCTGCAAAGAGGAAATTCCATCACCCAGAAGGAGGACAATAATGCAAGAATAGACATAAACAATAATGTCAATAAAATCACAAGAGATATGAAGTTCGGATTTCAAGTCCGCCAGAAGGCATCGCTCATTACCTTCTATTTTCTCATAATAATAAATCAAATTTAAAAGTGAGAGTTTGGAGTGCAAGAATAAAGAGTGTTGTAATAAGTGTTTATAATAGTGACTTTATTTATTTTCGAGTGCAAGCCTTCTCTATGAGAGATTAAAATGTTATCTCCTCCCAAAAGGAGAATACCAATGTAATAAATTGTATTTCAAGTTCTCAATAAAATAGAGGCTTTTGCTTCAACCTATGTTCACTATATTTAAATTTATCTCAATTAATCAAAGTATATCGTACGTCTGGAGTAGGAAACAAACAAAGATTATGTTAATCAGTTGCTGAAAGAGTCGGATAACTAGTTCAACTTCCATTAAAATGAAGTTAGACGGTAAGGAACTGTTTGTAAAACGAATTAGGGGTAGTAATTTTATGGCTGGTAACGTCACAACCCATTTAACCCGAGGCTGATTCGGTCAAAGAGAGTTATGCAATTATAGAAAACATTTTAAAACTAACGAAAGCATGTCGATGTGTGTGTGTGTGTGTGTGTGTGTGTGAGTATATATAGTAACCGATATGCTTATCTCGTGTACACGAGTTAATGGGGAAATAAATTGACTCACAAAATTATTGTATCTTTCATAGTTTGTCTTACTAACTATTATTTATAACAAATCTTCATATGAATTATGTACTATTCATAATTTATCATCTATATAAAAATATTAATAATTTCACAATACGTCACTTGGTTTGAGTGATGGTATTTTTGAGATGTTCATAAGGAGGAAAGACTTTTTTTCAACCAAACTATCATCATTTTCAAAAATTGCTGCATGAATTGTGCGAGTTTACAATTTTACCCCAGATACTAATATTTTAGTGGTTTTTGACACCTCAGCAGGTTTTTGAGGTTTTTTTTTGAAATTACAACTCTTAAGTATATACAAATACTATCCCAGTTAATATATTACTGTATGTCTGAATTTCTTACTACATGTCCATGGAGTCAGTACAGTCAGTTTTTTTTTTCAACCCAGATATTTCTCTTACTATATGTCTGCATTTTTTACTATATGTATGTATTTCTTACTATATGTGCAAATATTTCTTACTATATGTCCAAACATTTTTTATTTAATGTCCAAAAAACAATTTTGATCAACGGAAATATTTCTTACTATATGTCCTAATTTCTTACTATATGTAACAGATTTTTTATTTAATGTCCAAAAATTCATACTTGATGACAAAAAGTATTTTATTTGATTGCAAAAGTTTCTTGCTTTAATGTGCAAATGTTGTTATGTATTTTTTTTTTACTTATTACACAATTTTATTTTTTACTTATTACACACTTTTGTTTTACCAAAAAAAATAGAAAAAAAAAATTCTTGCTTAATAGCAAATTATTATTATGTATTTTCTTATTTAATACAAATTATATATTATTTTATAGTAAAGTTTCATACTTTTACTTTATATCCTTTAAAGTAAGAAAGTTTGTTATTTTATATTCGAAAAAGTAGGAAAAGTTCTTATTTTATAGGGAAATATCTTACTTTATTTTCTAAAATAAATATATTTTTAATTTATGTTAAAAAATAAAAAGAAAAAATCTTACTTTATAGTGAAAGTCTCATATTTTATGTATGAAAAAGTAAGAAGATTTCTTAATAAAAATTTCTTACTTTACAGTTAGATTTCTAACTTTATATTATCTGGGGGAAAAAAAAAACTCCCCGGAAAATTTTCCGGCGGGCGACAGGCGGCGGCGGCGGTGGGGGTGGCCGGCGGGAGGTGGTGGTGTATTGTTTATTGATATTATTATTATTATATTATTATTATTATTAGGGTTATCCTTGTAATTGTATATTTATGGTTGGACTATTGGACATTTTGTATAATTAGTTATAGAAGTGAGGTATTTAATTAAGATTTCTAATAAATTATAAAATGTCAATAAAAGACTCAAAGTATTCATTTGAGATATTTTGAATTCTTAAATTGTCATGGGGTATTTAATAAGTCAAATACTTTTCGATTTATAATTTGATTGGATTTTCCTAAAAAGGTCATTTATATATACCAAATCCCACCACCAAATCTCGTCTTTAAACTTGAGATTTCACAAAACTTTTATAAACTCTCAACATATATGTAAAATCAATAAAACTAAAAGAAAATCCAAATAAACTTTATAGTCAAACAAATTTTAAAATATTTTTATAAGTTCTAAATGAATACACCCTCTAAATGTATGTTAACTTTTGGCCAATAAAACTTACATTTCAGATCAAATAAAAAAGGATGCTCTCTATGCCTTGTTCCCATATTAGAGATTTATTTGTCTAATTCTGTCCATCGCATTTACATTTTTAAAATAAAATTAATATTATATTTTATTTTCTAATAAAAATTAAATTTCTAACTTTACTATTTTTACTCCTACTTTTATTATATACTCCCTCCGTCCCAAAAAGATAGTCCAGTATTCCATTTTCGTCCGTCCCATAAAGATAGTCCATTTACTATATTTAACATATCATTAATTTTTCATTTCCCCACATACCCTTAATTAAAATTCTTAAAATACTAGTTTTCTACATGGTAAATTGAAAATTCATGACTACAATGTAAAATCTTACAATTCCAATAACAAATATACTAATTCCAATACTGATTTCTATAATAATTAATTGATATTAATAAATTCAAGAAGGGTATAATTGGAAAACACCAACTAAATTAATGACTTAACTATATAAACTACTCATTTCTTAATCTGTGTGAAATCAACCGTAGGACTATCATTTTGGGACGGAGGGAGTAACAATTTTAATTCTTTTAAACTAAAGAACATTATGGTTTCCACTACAAACACCACACACACAAAAAAAAATCGGGATTGCCGACGGCTAAATCTGTCGGTAAGTGGTCGGTAAGTGATTTACCGACGGATCTACGGCGTCGGCGAATTATTTGTCGGTAATTGCAATTGCCGATAAAATATCAGGCCGTCAGCAAATGCCGACGATATATCCGACGGGTACAGTCGCCGGTAAGATGCTGTCGGCAAACTTATTTTTTTGAATTTACCGACGGACCCCATGTTCGTCGATAATTAATTAAATAAATAAAAATAATAATTTAATTTTACCGACGAATTTCAGTTCCTCGATCGTCTTAACAACATCCGATTTTTTCGTGATTCAAATTCTCGATCTCTAAACTCATTTTCACAATCATAGTGCCCTATTTTTTGCGATTGATTAGTTACCCGAGTATCGAAGGGATAGTTAATCTCATTATTAATTAGAGAATCATAAACACAAAAAACTAAGTTTAATAACAAATCTAGCATTTGGCACACGCTTGGAAAATCTGATCATCCTGGAATTGTATTTGGTGTTGAAAAGCTAGGGTGATATGGAAACATGGGTATATTGGTTCTTTAGTTGGACTTGTTATGATTAGTAGTGGCTGATATTCCTAAAGTATGTAGGTTTCTTTTATATAATCATTTATAATTTCATTTCAACTAATTATTCGGGCTCAACTCATCGATGATTTTATTAGTCCTAGTCAATAATTCCTCGATCGTCTTTTTAAAATACATTTGTTTTAAAAACAACTAAAAAAATAGAAATATGAACATATTAATGTGAGTCCTGAGGCACGGACAAAAAAATAAATATCATGAAAAGGAAGCACAACGTATTTTTCATGTTATTTATTTCTTTGCCTGTGCCCCAGGACTCGCACTATAATGTTTACATTTACATTTTTCAGTTTTTTCTTTAAGTTTTTAAAAAACGATCGAGAAATTATTGACTTAAGCTAATAAATCCATCGATGAGTTGAGGCCAAAGAATTAGTTGAAATGTAATTATAAATAATTATATAAAAGAAACCTACATGATTTAGGAATACCAGCCACTATTAATCATAACAAGTCTAGCTAAAGAACCAATATACCCACGTTCCATTTTATCCAGCTTTTCAGCAAAGAAAATTGCAGGATAAAATTCATGAAATTGTTATGATCATATTTTTCAATCGTGTAGCAAATGCTAGATTTGTTATTAAATTTAATTTTTCATGTTTATGAATCTCTAATTAATAATGAGATTAACTATCCGTTCCATGCTCGGGTAACTCAAGCGCAAGAAACATGGCACTATGATTGTGAAAATGAGTTTAGAGACCGAGAATTTGAATCACGAGAAATCTGATGCTGTTAAGAGGATCGAGGAATTGGATGTGTCTAATAAAATTATAGGGTACATATCGTTATTATTAATCTGGATATATTATATTATTATTAATAATTTTATTTTTGGTTATATCGTTATTATTAATTTTATATTTTTGGTTATATCGTTATTATTAATTTTATTTTTTTGGTAGGTGATAACAAAGAACTTAGGAGAGTTATTATGATTATTGGAGGTTTGATTATGTTTTACTTAATTACGTTAAATTGTTGTTTTTGGTTATATTATTATTATTATTATTATTATTATTATTATTATTATTATTATTATTATTATTATTATTCTCGTTATTATTAATAATAACTTGGTTATATTATTATTATTATTATTATTAATTTGATTATATTATTATTAATAACTTTATTTTTGGTTATGTCGTTATTATTAATTTTATTTTTTTGTATGGGAAAACAAAGAATTTAGGAGAATTGTTATGAATTATTGGAGGTTTGATTATATTTTACTTAAGTATGTTAAATTGTTATTTTTGGTTATATCATCATCATCATCATCATCATCATCATTATTATTATTATTAATTTGATTATAATATTATTAATAATTTTAATTTTGGTTATTACGTTATTATTAATTTTAATTTTTCCTTGAGCAAACTATTTATTTTATACTAAATTCTAAGGTACGAATTGTAAAAGGAAACAATTCAAACTTTAGTATCTAACTACATACTTGATACTAAATCTAATTAAACAACAAAATTAAATCAAACTCCCTATTGTTCTTACTATATTAATCATACAAAACTTAAAAATAACAATATCAATCGATAATATCGACCAATCAATCACATGTACACAATATCAAAAAAACTATATATGTGGTGATCGGTATGTGGATGTTATGTTTAATTAAACATAACATCCACATATCGATCACCACGTTTCATTTCAAAACCACCATTCCCAACAATTTAAAACTTTTTAAAACAACAATCATTTAAAAAAAAAATTTGAAAACCGTTATTGGAGGGGTGAAACCTCCGGGCCGGCGCCGTACACCACGTCATCACCGACGTCTACCCAACCAATCACAACATCAATCATAATATATATATATATATATATATATATATATATATATATATATATATATATATATATATATATATATGATTGGGTTCAAATGAGAACCCCGTCATTAACCATAACTTTTTCAAATTTTATTCGTTTTGAATGAAATATATATCAAATTAATCACATTCTCAAGATCTACAATTTTAAGATACATATTGCATGTTTTAAAAAGTAAAAAACATATATATATATTAATTAAATTAAAAAAACTGGACTGATTTTAGCACTACAGTACTGTGTAAAAAAGCACAATGAACCTGGACATATAATTGCACTGTGCAATATTAGATCTAAGGTCAGGATTAGTCCCTAGGTTCACATATAATGACGGGGTTCTCATTTGAACCCAATCCTATATATATATATATATATATATATATATAATATATAT
>BMAC01000673.1:4392-15622 GCA_014905375.1 Phtheirospermum japonicum
TGTTTTTGTTGTTGTTGTTGTCACAAAATACTTATCAATTGACAAGTATATTCTGTAGTCTTGACATTATTCACAAATCGTCCAAAAATCATGCATAATTATTTATTTCTGCAAATGTTTACAGAAGATGTAGTTACACCTGCTGCATTAATTCGTATGGAAAGTAGCTCAGCTATTATACAAAACCTGGATCAAAATCAGGCAATTTCAAATGAAAAAGGAGAAGACCTCCTAAAAATCCAACTATTACTAACAACGGTATTATTCTTTAGAGCATTAATATTGAGTTCAATTTTTATTTAAGTTATATTGTTGTTTTCTATAAACATATTTACTAAATTAAATATTGTTTGGTGTATTGTCTGTATTTGATTATAGAGCAAGGTTTCTCAGTTTRTCATAAATTAAATAGAGAAATACACACAACWCATTATAGAAATCATAATTTTTATATACCACCAAAATCGATAATTGGCAGTAATAATATTTTATGAAAAGAATATAAACGTAGTTCATAAGTTTCACCATGAATACAGATAATTCGTCAGACCCATTGACAAAAATACAWTAGTGSATCCGTTGTAGTTGATTTGACACAGAATCAACTTACCCCTAAACCAAGAAGAGGGCGTCCACCGAAAAATTTGAATATTTCTAATAACGGTAATAGTTTAATTCACTTATTCATTTGCATATTAATTTTATATTTCAAAGAGAAGTTCYATTTTTATAACAACTTTAATAGTTTAAATTATTTCTTCTTTTACATGACAATTTTATTGGTAATAATTGATAAAAAGAATGTATAAAACTATTATATTYTCTTTGATATATTACACAAATTTCGAATAGTCATACATATATATTTTTATTTATTTAWTGTACTCATACTTCAAAAAGAAATTTACCAATATCTTTTAAGGTAAACCTTAACTTCTGAAATAATAGTGCAATACAATAAAACTAAYTATTGATAGATGATTAATAATTTTGATTATGTAATATTTATTTAACATATCTTTTGCGTTACATATTACTTATACAATAATAGATAATATTTTTTCTACTTACCAATATTTTGAATATTGTAACAGAAAATACTCCCAAACAAAAAGTGGGAAGGCCATCTTTGAAGTCTATTTTTGAAAATGGTAAACTTCGAAAGATTCATGTTTTGCTAAAATATTATATTTTGAATGGATGATTAATTGATTTAATTAATATTTCTTTTTATTTGTAAATATACATTTGTGGTATTTAAAAGAATCAATATCATCCACTACAATTAGCAGTGGAAGAATAAATGAAGCAGTTCAGAATGAAGRGACTACAACACTTAGTAAGTCTTCACGTAAACGGTACCCCAAGAAACCTAAGATTCTTTTTATTTCCAACAATACACTAAGATACTTTTTTTAACTCAAACATAAACTTTAGTTACACACACACACATATAATTATATAGTTTATTAATTTCAATGACACCTTCATTTCTCTAAATCTATTATCGAAGAATTTATTGYGATATTGGTGATCCTACTTTCATATTGGGACATTGTTCAACATATTTTTGGTATGGAGAGAGACCAAATCCAAGTGTTGAAACTACGAAACCGGACTATTCTACCAGTTGTGACAAGGAAAAGATCGTGTTSCCTCCTTTGAAGAAGCCCCCAGAAGTTTTGTATGATCTAATATTCGGTTTTAGCTATAAAAGTAGACATTTTTTAGAAAATATTCGATCATACAACAACATGTTTTCTTTTACTTCGATGGGTGGAAAAATTGGTTCCAGTATGAACACGGGAAAATCGCCACCGATATTTCGTAAGCACGGTCAAAACTATCATCRAATAGGGAGTTTGCTGCCAGAAGAAGGTTCTACATCGAAGTTTGCACAACTRTATATATACGATACTGCAAACGAAGTTCAAACCGAATTTATTCGGTCAGGTATGATTTTTAGTTTCAGAAATTATCATTGGTTATTCAATTAATATATTATTTATTTAAAGTATTTGTGTTTTATAATTTACATTTATGCAGAAAAGGCAATGGAAATAATTCTCTATATACCGAAATTGTTGTTGAACTCAAATCCATGTTAGATAGGTCAAATAATTTGGTTAAGTCATTTAGAAATTTCAAGGACAAGTTTCCCGAAGATGGTGTTGTCGAAATMAAATTACGCCTTATTTGGAGAAAAGGCACTGATGCAAAAACGCACAATCTACCTGAAGCCGATGAACTTGCCATCTTAGTTGTTGGTGATTTTGAAAAACATATGGGTGATAGGGATATTATTTTAGAAAGAAAATTTGGGAAATTGAAACGTATCAATGAGTTACAGCCGTCTTACCTTGCTCTGCAGTATCCATTGTTATTTCCTTACGGTGAAGATAATTATAGGCAAGATATACCTTTTGCTGCATCATCAAAAACCGATAGGAAATGGAAGATTCGTACGTTTTTGTTACGCCTTTGTACATATTTTGAGTCATGTTTGAGTCTTTTCACCATCTTTTTCAGGTTTAGAGTACGCTATTTTGCATGATTTTGCATTCTTTGGCTTTTGCTTAACTTTTCGACTTTTTAATCAATAATTAGTTCTTTTGGACCATTTTTTCCTAACTTTCTCTTTCAACTAAATCACTTGACAAACCCAGGAGATGAAGACAAAAGGAATCAGCACTCGAAATAGCTAAAATAACACTTATCCGATCGGAATGAAGTCCATTAATCAAACAGATTGACCTTCAAAACACAAACCGGTCGGATAAGTGCCTATTTCTGATCGAACAGAAGACAGAAACATTTATCCGATCGGACTCATGAACAATCCGATCGGACACATGCATTTCAAATGCAGATTTCTCGGGATTCATTAGTTACGAAATGGCTCTTGGAACCTTAAAACTCAGAAAATCTCAGTAGAAACATATCATTTCATCCCTAGACTGGATCCTATACCATTGGAAGAAGGAATTAACAAATTTCTCTTACCTTTGACTTAGATCCCTTATGACAGAAAGAATCTATAGAAGTTCGATTGGTTCGTGATAAACAGCCGGAGTCAGAGGTTCGTGACAAGCTTCCCGAATTCAGCGAGGTTCATTTAATCCCGGGAATAGCTGGAGTTAGTAAGGATTCATTGTAGTATCGTGGATAGTATTTTCTCGGAATTTAGTAAACTCTAAACCTTTATCTTGTTAATTAGTTTGGATTTTACGTTGGAAATTCTTGTTTAGATAATGATCTTGTGATATTGTGTTTGGATATTCCGTTTGAATCGTTTATGATTGAATTCTTGTGAACGATTTCGTGAAGATTTGTCTTGCGTTATCTAGTTGATTCATATCATTATGATTTGGATGTTTTGGTATGGTTTGTTCTAATTGGAATTTCTTTCGGTTAACACTTGGTGATTGCATATTTAGTGTTTGTCGAAATATTTGAATGATACTTGGTGGACCAGTCTTTAGTTCGAGTTAGAATAGTTAATAGTTGAAATCGTGAATCAATTAAACAACTCTTGTGAAGAGGTTGACACCCTCGTAGCGAGATTAGTTTCAACTTTAGATTTATTGGAACCATTCATTTAGTTTAAATTCGAATAATTGTTAAGAAAGTTTGTGAATCAGTTTACACAATTCTTGTAAAGAGATTGACAACTTCGTAGCAAGAATAGTTTCAAATCAAGTTTTCTCAAATTAAGTTCTTTCAAAGTTTTCAAACAAAACCCCCTTTGATGTGTGCTTAGAATTAGAACTTGTGTTTTTATTATAATAAACATCCTTGACTCCGTATTTCCACTCCTCGAGAGAATTGACCCGGTTTAACTTGCTAGTCTACGAGTGACCCCATTCTCTTGCGGGCGAACTAACTTGTTTTCAAACATAGACGCGCATGGTTTAACTTGGATTTAATTTTGTAACACAAAAGTTCGAATCAAAATTTGGTTCCGTTCCCGGGGAGTGGCAAAGGTGTTAAAGAAGTTTATTCGTGTTAAATCTTATGTTTGTTACATTCATTTTTGTTTTTGGTTTACCACTCGATGCGTTGATGTCCTTTATTGTTGATGCAAGGTCGTGGAGGCCTAAGAGGTGAACTTACGCCATTTATAAATAGCATCGAATAAGTAGGAAGACCAAGGAGACTTTTTTCTTTCCCCGACGGGAATCATTCGAATCAACTCAAGCCATCATGGTTAAATAATCCACCTAATGGCAGTCGAGGAGACGGAGGGAGAGGAGGAAGAATAAATGGTCGAGGAAGAGGGCAAGGACAATTGTATCCCTCCTCACGATCAACCATATGGCATGCCACCCGAAGATGACATGCAGAATCAAAATCAAAATCCACAGAATGATATCCAAGATGAAGATGCACGAAAATTTGCTCTAATTGAAAATCAATAACATAATCGTGATGAAGAACCAAGAGGACACGAAGTCCTTAGACATGTTAATCATCCGGAGCACAATAAGGTACAACAACCCCATGATGACCGTCGAATTATATGGCCAAAACAACAAGTCAATCGAAACACCACAACATTTCCAAAATCGAGAGGAAGCCGAGCCTTCAACGCCTGGGCAAATCAGTGATTCGAAGATAATCATGTTGGTAATGGCAGGCCCCAACCCTGAAACAACCAACAAAATCATTTTGAATTCGAGAATCGAGCACAAGGACCGAATCATTTCAGAAATGGAAGAACCGAACAACTGTACCGTGTTTGGCAAAATGACGAGTACGATCAACCCTATGAAGATGAGCAATACAATTGGAACGATGGTTATGGTGGAGGAAGGAACTTTGGTGGACGAGCAAATCTCGGTGGGGGTCGAGGACCTCGATTTCCAAACGAACGCCAACAAGGAGATCTCATATGCCCGACTATTGAAACATACAGCTCAGCTATAGTCTTAAGCCCCACGGCGAGAGACTATGAATTGAAGTCTAACATCATCAACCAATTGCCGAATTTCTATGGAATGCCGAATGAAGACCCATTAATTTCATTAGAGAGTTATATGCGGCGGTGTCCGGAATTCCAACTTTCGGACTTAATGAAAATCAACTCAGAATAAGATGCTTCCCGAGTAACTTGAAGAAGAAGGCCAAACAGTGGCTTRTATCATTGCAATCCAATTCTTTGACTAATTGGYACATGGTATGGTGAGAAATAGCAGCAAACCAGTTTAAGACCGAGAAAAATCAAAGTGAATGAAGTGTRGACATCACGAGAGGAGAGTAGCAATATTGAGGAGCTTACAAAACAAGTTGCATTATTGGCAAGCATGATGAAACATGAAGAMGAGCCATTCGAAACCTTCACACGAGATGTGTAGAGTTTTTGGAGCATTCGGGCATGGAGCCGATACTTGTAAGGTAACGTTTGACGATGATGAGGATGAGGAGGTGAATTCCATTTAGAATTTTCAACCCAATAACAAATCGGGCCAGAAATCCACCAAAAACTATGATCCTTACTCAAATACATACAATCCGGGCTTACGAGACCATCCAAACTTCAAATACGGTCCCAAAAATCCAAATTATGTGCCAATCCCGAAGCAGACGGYTCCGCAGTATCTAGCACCACCACCCCGAACAAAAGTCAAGGAGGACCGAGCAATTACAATTCCTATCAGAACAAGGGCCAAGGTAATTATCAACAATGTTATCCTCAGAGGCAAAATCAACCAGGCCAACAACAATATCAAGCTCAACAACAACAACAACAATCCCCACTACCCCAAGATTTCGACAAAGAGTTGCGACTTTGGAGACAAAGGTAAGAGATTAAAACGTTACGCAATCGAGAAGAGACTCTTCGAACCATCGAGGGAAATAATTGAACGAAGAAACAAATGTACAAGTTGGAGATGATGATGATGATAGGGCAACTTTCCACGTCTGTAGCGAAACTCGGAGCCGACCCCACAAAGTTTCCCATTCAACCCGAGRAGGCAGGTGGTACATGTGCTACGGGGAGGCAAGAAAGTCAATAATGGAATCAGAGTGACGGAAGTGGAGGATCATGATAACGAACYTATTTTGAAGGGAAAATTAGCCAAGGCATCCGATCGGATAGGGCAAAAATTTGATCGGACTGGAGGATATAAAGATTTCTCCGATCGAACAGGACAAAACTCCGACCGGATGTAAAGGAAGAAGGAGAAGTCCGATCGGACTAGCGAAGGTATCCGGTCGGATACTATTCCTACACAGGAGAATCTCATCATTCTCAAGCAGCAATGATCRGAGACTCTGTACCATATCCAAACCGACTCAAACCAGCAAAAGAGAGCAAGAAATTCATGGAGCTCTARAASATGTTAAAGAACGTGAACGCAAACTTACCYCTGTTTGACGTGATCAAAGCGATACCGGGATACATGAGYTTTTTCAAAGAACTAGCATTAAAGGAGAGAAGGCTAGAGGCAAACGAGAAAATAGTGTTGTTAGAAGAAGTGAGTGCAATTTGCAATCAACCACTACCACCGAAAGTAAGCAATCCCGGGAGTTTTTGCATCARGATAACTCTCGGGGATGGACAAAAGGCTCGTGGAATGCTTTATTTAGGGSCAGGGATCAACTTGATGCCCTAGCCCTTTACAAACAGTTTAACCTTGAAGAGATGAGACCAACGAGTTTAAGACTTCAGTTATCCGARCGATAAGTACGATATCTCTYGGAGTAGTCGAAGATGTTTTGGTAGAAGTCGGCTCCTTAGTAGTACCCGTGGACTTCGTGATATTAGATGTCGYAGAAGTTGCAAAATCAAGCAAGGATCACACCATTCTTTTGGGTAGACRGTTCATGGCAACATCACATACCTTTTYGCACGTATGCTTACCAYAGGATGCCATTCGGATTATGCAARGCACCGGCAACATTCCAGAGATGCATGCTCTCCATCTTCACTGAGTTCATTAACYACTTCCTCGAAGTCTTCATGGACGATTTTTCGGTATATGGSTCATCTTTCTCTCATTGTTTAAACAATTTARCTAGAGTGCTTGAACGATGTGTAGGGTCTTGTTTGACGTTGAGTTGGGAGAATRCYAACTTTATGGTGAAAAGTGGGATTGTGCTTGGACATGTTGTGTCAAACAAGGGGTTGGAAGTTGATAAAGCGAAAATAGATATTATTAAAACCCTTCCACCACCTAAAGATGTTAAGGGAATTAGAAGTTTTCTAGGGCACACGGGATTTTGTCAGCGTTTCATATAAGAGTTTTCTAAAATTTMRCGTCTGTTGTGTAAATCTCCCCTATATATTAATGCAGAATCCTCCTATCCTATGTGTCTGATTCCCACACTTTGTTAGGTTTGGAAAAAATTCTGGTGCTTCGGTGTCACCGAACCTAATATCTACCTAATTTAATATTTTCCTTTTATATATTTTTAACTATTTTAATATTTTTCTATTACTATATATTTTCTAATTTAATATTTTCCTTTTATTATATGTTACCTAATTCAATATTTATTTATCATATTTTATCTGATTTAATATCTTACTTTTATTTTACTAATATAAAAAAATATATTAGTCATATTTAATTAGAAAAAATCTATATAAGTTGAATTAATTCTTATTTATAATAAAAGTTGAAATAATTTTATTTTTATAATTTCAAATATTCATATTTTAAAAAAATACGAGTTATATAAAATTATTACAAAGAGAAAAATAAATATAAAATATATAAACTTAAATTTGGATATCTAATCCTAATATAATGTGTTGAGTATAACATTAAATATATATATGAAAACTATGATGCCAAAAAGAGAAGGAGAGAGAGAGAGAGAAGAGAAACAACAACAACAAAAAATAATAATAAATTTTTACACCTACAAAAATAAATATTAAATATATTCTAAATCTCCTTATCTAATTCCCTATATAATGCATTGATAAACATATTATTAACTATATGAACAAGTTAATGTTTTACGCAGAAAAAAAAAAGTATAAAATAATAATAGAAAATAATATTACATATATTACAAGTTAGATATACGACTTTTTTTTAATAAAATTATCAGTACCTTATAAATTTTAATTTTTTAACCACATATTCAAATTCGACACGCGGGTGTTGTATGTTTTAAATCTTCACAATCTCAATATTTTACGAGTTTCCTTTCAAGTTTAGAGTATTTTGCTACTCCATCCATCCAATTCTATCTGTCGCAATTGACAATTTCACGGAGATTAAGAAAGATAATTGGTGTTATAATTATAGGTATCAAACCATAATATCTTTTTGTTTAAAATAATTAAAAGTGTAAAGTATTAAAGATAGGGGTAAAAGTAGTAAAGTAACTATTATTTTTTATTGAGAAAGTAAAAAAGTAATAATGATTATCTCTTAAAAATGTAAATGCGACAGATAGAATGGGATAAAAAAAAATTTCAAACTGTGACAGATAAAATGGGATGGAGGGAGTATATTTTAAAACTAATTTCGTGACTCCCAGGTAAAAATACTTAAATATTATTTATTATGAAAATTAGTCTCACTGTAATTAGAACAAATGATGCTCTTATTTATTCTGAAAAATAATATTTGTGTAAATAGAAAAATAATGTTATAATTTGTGTGTACCATTTTCAATGTTATTCGTTTAGTATATGTAATTAGTGTTACTCTTTTTCAAATCCCGCATAATATGCGGGTGTTAAACTAGTTGTTAAATAAAGATGTACCTTTTGAGTTTAATGATAAGTGTCTTGATGCTTTTAACGCATTAAAAGAAAAACTCATACAGGCACCGATTATTGTTGCATCCGATTGGTCGCTACCATTTGAGATTATGTGTGACATGTCTAGCGACGCTGTAGGGGCTGTTTTGGGGCAACGAGTTGTTAAGCTTTTGCAATTTTTAATAATTTGCTTGTAATTTCTGGTGAATTAAATGTAATGAAACAGTAAGAAACGAAGAGAAAATGGAGGAAGAATAGATTAGAGAGGAAAGTTGGTAGGTAGGGAAAATGTAATCTCATTTCATCGCCTCCACAATTTGTGTCTCCCCTATTTATACATATTAGGGGGGACCATTTAATACCAAAATGACCTAATAGCAACATAAGGTTAAATAAATAAACTAGATAAAGGCCCATGTGTAATTGATTAATTTCAGCAACCTATTTGGTTCAAAGGCCCAATAAATTAATAAACCCCGGTCAGCCCACTCAACCAGCTGGACTCCCTTGCCCAACCCATTTCGGCTTCCTGTCTGATGACCCGTCAACCCGCTCCTTTCCTTTCTTCAAATCGGGGTCGCCTTCATTTTTATCAAAAATACCGTCTTCAACCCTAATCAGTCCCTCCTCCCCAATTTCGTCCAATTCCGGTCCAATCTCACCCTCGCCGGCAACGTCTGGCCTTGTAGTCATAACAATACCGCCCTGATTAACAGATCCTTGACCGCAAGGATCAAAAGTCGTAAACTTTTTATCCATGAATTTCACATCCTCSCACGAAGTTAATTCCAATTTAGGGTTTACCCATTCCACCAAAATTTGTTCAATTTCCTCGCCCTTTCGAGTGATGGTGCGCCTGTCCAAGACTTTGCCGGGTTTGAGCTGGAAAATTCCATCGGCGTCCGTTTCTGGKAGCTCCTCCAAAGGTGAGATTTCTGGCTTAATTTTCTGTTTCAATAAGGATACGTGAAACACGGGGTGTATTTTCGATCCTTCTGGTAGGTCCAACTTATAAGCTACCTTTCCAATTTCTTGAATGACAGTGTAAGGTCCATAGTAGCGGGATGCGAGCTTCAGGTTCTTTCTCAGGTGCAAGGAGTTTTGTTTGTAGGGCTGGAGCTTCAGGTAAGCTTGATCCCCTATCTCGAAGCTCCTTTCTGTCRGGGTCTTATCTGCATTAGTTTTCATCCGATWTTGGGCATGCAATAGATTTTCCTTCAGGGGCTTCATCATAATTTGTCTCTGCTGAATTAGATCCWTGGCTTCTACATTACTTGCATCCATATYGGGTCCTGTAGATAGGAGAGGGGGAGTATACCCATACAGTGCCTGGAAGYGGGTCATTTTCAACCCTGTATGATAATTGGTATTATACCAATGTTCTGCAAGGGATATCCATTTGAACCATTGTTTGGGGGCAGCACTTGTCATACACCTTAAGTAGGTTTCTAGGTATTMATTCAACCTCTATGTTTGCCCATCTGTCTGGGGGTGGTAAGCTGTTGATAGGTTAAGTTTGATCCCCAACATCTTGAACAAGTCCTTCCAGAATGAACTAGTAAAAACCTTGTCCCTGTCTGATATGATGCTCACTGGTAATCCATGTAGCTTGTATATGGTGTCCAAAAATAGCTTAGRTATAGATTYTGCTGTATAAGGATGTGAAAGTGCTATAAAGTGTCCATACTTGGTAAATCTGTCAATGYTCACCAGTATCACATCCTTTCCCCCAGATTTAGGTAACCCTTCCACAAAATCCATAGAAATYTGTGTCCAAGCCTGCTCAGYGATGGGTATAGGCTGTAGTAACCCAGGATGGCTATCTCTATCTGGTTTGTTCCTCATACACACATCACATGCTTGTACCATCTTGACAACATCTCTCTGCATCTTAGGCCAGAAGAAAACACCCCTCAATCTCATATAAGTGCCATTAAKTCCTGAGTGACCTCTATAGGRTGATTCATGCATGATTGACAATATCTGTTTCTTAAGCTTGTCATCCTGTCCAATCAGTAGCCTACCCTTATATCTTATAACCCCTCCACTAATTGTGTATTCTGGAAATAGATTYGGGTTTATACTCTTTGCAGCTAGTATCTTATTACATAGAGGGTCCTTGGAATAGGTAGTTATCACCTCTTTCACCCACTTTGGAATTACCAGTGTGATGGCTTCACATATATCTCTAGTCTCTTCCCTCCTAGATAGAGCATCTTCAGCTCTATTCTCTATACCCTTCATGTATTGTATCTCATAGTCAAGCCCCAAGAGTTTAGTGATCCACCTTTGCTGCATATGAGACATCACCCTCTGATCCAACAGATGCTTGAGGGCCTGTTGATCAGTTCTGATTATAAACTTGTGCCCTTGGAGGTAGTATCTCTATTTCTGTATGGCCATTAGGACAGCAAGAAACTCCCTCTCATACACAGATAAGATTTGATTCTTAGGACAAAGTGTTTTGCTCATGTAAGCAATGGGCCTGCCTTGTTGCATCAATAC
>BMAC01000673.1:29587-47896 GCA_014905375.1 Phtheirospermum japonicum
CCAAGACTTCCCACAACTATAAATTCCCCTATGTATTTCGGATTTTTCAGACATTATCATATTCCCAGGGTTTTTAAGGCCTCTTAGGGGCTGACAACCCAAACGAGTGACGTTTATTTTCTTAGTTAACTTTTCAAATTTCTCAGTTTTAAATCGCCTAGCTTTAGATTAGTTCTTAGATAGCTTAGATTCAAGATTTCGACACCAAAACGCTGCTGTTCGTCATAGTTTAATTAGTGAAGTATTTATTTTCTTATGCTATTTAATTTAATTAGTTTAATTAATAATTATTCCTTCCATGACGAATCTTTCTTATGATTGTGTGGGATTGAGATGTTGAGATTGATTGATTATTGGTAGCTAGATCTAATGGGTCTAGAGCCTAGATTCGTTGTGAACCATCAATTGGGTCTTCCTAAGCGATCGTGGAGACGAATCAAAGCTCAAGAACCCTCGTTTTCTTAAATCGTTTTAAAAGTCTTTTAATTAATTAATTAATTCATTCATAGTTAAATTAACCTTAGATCTTAGATAATTAATTCTTAGTTTAAATAATTTCTAGTTTTAATTAATTAGGTCCTAGCTTAGATAATCTTTAGTTTTAATTAGTTTAATTAATTTTAGTTCTTAAAACTCCCAAACAAATTTGCGACCGTGTGTTATTTTTAATTTCTTATTCATGAAATGCAAACATGAAACGAACTCCCTGAATCAGCTTTCCCTCGAGAGATCGACTTGAGTCAACTTATCAACCTACACGCGATCCCGTACTCTTGCGGGCGAGATTTTTAAAAATTGACAAATTTAATAAAAGTAGGTACAAAAAGTTCGAATCATACGTCTTATTGAATTTCGATGAGATCCAAGAATATGCTAGGTACGAATTTGTTTTTTTAAATTTGTAAGTAAATACATATATAACACACTAAATCTTTTGTTCTCACTTTTCTAACAAATGATGTAGTATTTACATGGAGAGCATCCAATGTCTCCAATTAAATATTACAGATGATAAGCTCAACAAAAAACTAGAAAATGAATATGTTGATTGGCTCAAACTTTACGTAAGTTGATCAATACCAAGATGCATTTAATTTAACTACCAATTGTGCTTATATAATATATTATTAAATTTAAAATGATTTTTCAATGTCATAGGCTCGACATTTTTTGAATAATGTTACCGACGTGAACATTAGGAGCCGAGTAGAGGGTCCATCACGATGTGTGAAAATATATACTGGCTGTAAGATAAATGGTTATAGGTTTCACACAGCTAACCAGCGATCTAACAAATCAACTTCGAGCAGTGGAGTTGTATTAAACGATCAAACTATGGGACAACCGAGTATGATTATTACAGTCGTCGCATAGAAAATGTGAAGTTTGAATACACAAGGTGAATGGAGAACAACACATTATTGTTCCAATGTAACGGGTTTGATCCAAGTCCTACAGGAACAAAAGTTCATCCTCAGAACTAGCTTGTGGATATCAATCACAAGTGTAGACTCAATCGATAAACCTTTTGTACTTGCTGACGAGGGCTGTACAAGTTTACTATTATACTAGCCAAATTTTAAAAAGAGATAAGATGGACTGGTGGGCAATGTGTAAAATAAAGGCAAGATCAAAACGTTGAGTTTACCAAGCCTCTACTAGACCAATCATTTCAAGATGAAGCTATAGATACATACAATCCAATACAACTGGACGATGTCGATTTCTAATTAGAAAATATGCTCAATCTATCCAACTTTTACCAAAATCAACAATAAAAACTAAATAAAATACTAACTAGAATCCAGACATTTTTGTGCTAATCAACTACCCCACGCTTAATTGGTTTGTTCGTCCTCGAACAAACGACAGTTTCAAAGTATAACAAGAAAGAAAATCAGTTCAAGTAATGAGTCGTGCTATGCTACATACATAATTTGAAAATATAGATAAGTGGAACGCAACCTCAAACGCTCGACCATTATTACATTGTCGCTCCAAAAACAAAATCATACATCCTCACAAATGGTAATATATATGGGTGTTTGCTCAAAAGTACTCAAGRATTGCTGCATAGGACGTGTATACACTCAAATCATACAAATACATGCACAATAAATAAGCACGGAAAATCAATTTCTTCTCAATAGCAAATTAAATGTGRCGTCAAAACTAAGAATCGAAAAAGGTCTTTTCGGGTTGTAATGTAAGGCTCTTTGGACGGGTATGGAATATATAAGTCGTGTGGCTAAATAACTCWCTCAACCTAATCTAATCACGAAGRAATGCGATTCACCTCGTACAAAATAAAAACCTCACTAAACACTCATAACATAGCCTTTAAATTTAGGTTATTTCTAAACTCGATACTTTAAAACTGACTTGTTTCTCAAACCACTTAAACAATATAGAAGCTTATAATTTGCTTCTTTACAATTACACAACTCTTTTGCCCTCTAAACATTAGGCTTCATAAGAAAATAATAAACACAAGCCTTCATTAGTGCGTAAGCAATGACTAACACAATTCAACTAGACTCACCATCCTTTTTTTTTTTCTTCTTTTCTTCTTTTTTTTATTTCCCCCTTATTATAATTTTTATGGGGTATTATTATTATTATTATTATTATTATTATTATTATTTGTGTTAAAGATGGTGATCCTTTATTACAAACTTTTCATAAATCCCTGATAAAAATTCCAAAACACTAATAACCAATAGAAATAACGAATCCTACCCCACGCTTTTAATGGGTTAGTAGGGGTCGACTCAACAAAATCACTCATGGCTAAGGCATGGATTATTTGGTTATGATTGGCTCATTCGAAATTTATAGTGGCTAAAATATATGTATATGGCCGGAATAGGGTTTTTTCTGTACCTTAACCTCATTTTCAAAGTCAACTACACACAGCGGTTTCAAAGAGATATCAAAACTGAAACTTATTCAAGCACATGCAAAGATGATAACCACTCAAGCTACTCACAGGTTTTTTTGCATGAAAAAGTTTTGAATTGACGCTGCTTTTAAGGTTTTGCGAAATCGTTTGCGTCCAAGTACCATTTTACAATATATAAATAAAGATTTTGAAAATTTTATGCACTTATACACGCTCAAAGACAAGAACCTCAAATCAAATTTATTTAACTTCGACAGGCAAGCCAGACAAACACAATTCAGCGCAAAAATAGTGATCAATCAAGTAAAAAAATTTCAAATTGCACAATTTTCAAATACAAATCATACTCAACCCCCCCCTAAAAATCCGGCAATCCCCTGATTGACCTAAATATAAAGGAAAGGAAGTCAAACGAGGAAATGAGTAAGGGAACGTCCCTGAAAAATAGTCGAGCGACTCCAAAAAGKGCTTGTGCAATCATCTTTCGTCTTGAATCTTGTGATCAAAAATGTCTTGAATAAAACCTAAAAAGACAAAACAAACGAACAAAAARAAAATAACTAGTAAAAAGAAAAGAAAACAAATACTTGGGTTGCCTCCCAAMAAGCGCTTGTTTAACGTCAAAAGCTCGACGCCTTCTACCAACATTGCTATTCCGGATCTAAGAAAAGGTGATGATCGTGCCACGCCTTAGTGTTCTCCAATAGTAAGTATAGACAATGTATTCCTCCAAGGCYCAATTCGTAGAACAAAAATATTAACTCACTTCGGGGGTCGAAAAAGCAAATAATCTCACCATAAACACATCAACAATCAATTCGGGCACATGGTGATCCACAACCTTTGGATAAACAAGGAAACCCGTTGAACACAAGAATTTATCATCCTCCAATCCAAGTCCCTTTACTTCATCATCCACCATCTCCATCTCTAAATTGTTGAAAGCTTTGGGTGGCTCAAAAATAGACTCGGCCTTCGCATCCTCCTTGATTAATTCGTCTACTACTTCAAAATTAAAATCCACTAACGGTTCYTGTGGATAACTTCCTCCTCTAAAAATTCATCAAAACTTATATCGTCCACAGCAACGTCGTTTGCATTTATCCCCAAAATTGRTGCCTCCCGGTTGAAGAATTCGGCGTTGTCGTCTAAACCATCCAGTTCAAGAGGAGTAAATTCATCTTCTAAAATTGGCTCATCCTCCACATCATCCTCAGATAYATCGAATAAACTTGAAAAGTTGATGCCTCCTCAACCAAATAATATGAACTTGAAAAGTTGATGCCTCCTCCACATCATCTTCTAATATGAACTRGAAAAGTTGATGCCTCCTCTAAGAAAATTTATTCTTTTAGTTAGCACATGGTCATTAAATAATATGAACTAAAAGTTGATACCTCCTCAACCAAATATGTGTTTGCTATCGCCCCTTCAACACTCGCCTTATTCTTCACATTATTCTTTAGTTTGCAAAGATACCTCTCGAATGGGTACATCTATCAATATGCACTGGGCCAGCAATTCTCACTTCATACGCTAAATGAACAGGGAGATGCACATTTTATTAAGGAAAAACTAGGAGGAAAGATCAGTTCTAGTTGGAACAAGATTAGCGTAATGTCACATTCTAGACGACTCATATCTTTGTTCTTAATGACTGTTGACTTGAGGTCCTCGAAGAACAAGACCAATTTGGTGAGAGTCTTCCACACACGTGGAGGAAGCATACTACTACAAAATAGGCATTTCACGTCGGGTATTTAACGTCGGTTTCTCAAAACCGACGTAAAATATTATTCACGTCGGTTTCTAAATTAATCGACGTGATATGTGATATGTGATATGTTTACCTCAGTTATCTCAAGATCGACGTGATTATAATATTTAACGTCGGTTTGTAATAACTGACGTAAAATACTGTATTTAAAAAAATGTTAAATACAATAAATAAAAAAACTGGCCGTCCATTTTATCCTAATGTAAAAACAGAGCCCACTTACTTCTCCATTTTATCTCTCAGCCCCGCCGTCCCTTGCAACCCACTGCCGTTCTCAGCTCCGCCGTCCGTTTGCTTTCAACCCACTGCCGTTCTCAGCCCTCCGATCTCCGGAAATTCTCGTCCGCCCCCATAACATCCATCATCAACCCCTCAGCTCTTGATTTAATCCAACACCTTATAATTGTAAAACCCTAGTTCTTTCAAAGGTACACCAACAGCTGAAATAGGCGAAATCGGAGGGCCCCGCTTCGTCTCCTCCATTTTGGGACTGGTGAGTGTTTAATCGTTGTTGTGTTGATTGTTTTAGCCTGAGTTTCTTGTTTAAATGCTTGGATCTGATGATTAGGTGTTGGATTGTTTCATTATTATTTGAGCATTGTCCCACTGATTAATGAATTGAGGGATTTTCATTTAATGTCTTAATTTGATTGATATTTTGGCCTAGCTCTTCAGTTTATTGCAGTTTTATTGTAATTGTATGATATAAGCTTGAAGAAACTTTGAAAAGTGAAAAGTTGATTGGACAATATTAAAGTTTCAATATACTTTGACATTTCCAATTGATATCTGCTTAGCTTATAGTTGTCTTGATATTTATCTGCTTTGACGATACAATGTTTTGGGGCGAGAAATTAATTCTTGTATAATTTAAACCAACTGATTACAAATCGTCAAAAAGTTTGCTTGTTCTGTTGTTTAATTTTAAGTTTTAAAGTGCTTAAGAAGCTTAATACGGACTGGTTTCTATGAGCATCTAGAATCATTGACAGTGGTACCGCTTACAACAGAATAGGTTGATTTGGAGAGGTGTGATGTTTAGCACTGAGTCCACACAATCATTAAAATGAGTAATGCTGTCAAATGACACCCACAAAAAGAGTGTTAAAAACATAGTGCAATGAAGATGCCCTAATGTAAGACTAAATTAAGTTTTTGCCTAGCTTTTTATTTAATGCTCTATGCTTTCCACTAAAATAAAAAAAGGAAATCAGGAGACTATGTCAATCATAATCTAGGTAGGGGCCCCGGGGGTGGGGGCCAACATGCGGGTTGAGGGCTTAGGGTTAGGGGTAGGGCCATTATAGAGTAGTYTGTGGGCAGTGTTGATTTGTCAGAAAAGATTAGTTTTTCGAGTGGGATTTGATGCAGTGGCAGGAGGGGTGGCCAAGTGTAATATCCATTTGTTTTGGGGTAATTTACTATACCTTTTCTTTTCGGCAATTTTCTGCAGCTCGTTTGTCTGAAAATGTTCTGGTGAGATGGAAACAACACGTTTGGCCCCAACATTTTATTTATTGGCTGTCCCTTCAATTTATCTTTTCACATTTTGGCCCCTGTTTTATTCAACATATCATTTTGACCCAGCATGTTCTTATAAAATATGAAACGTCAAGAAATGTACAATCTTGTATAAAGTCTAATGAACTTATAGAATTTAAAATATATTTCCATACTTTATGTTTGCAGATCTTATATTATATGAAGTGATTCTTATATTTTATTTATTCGAATTTCTTTTAAGCATAGACACTGCTTAATGTCATTTAGAATTCTTGTTTAAGTGCGAATATTGAAAATTTTATTCGAAAAACTCAAGTATAACTCCAAATGACGTTTGCTTGTTCTTGTAATTCTTTTATATTTGTTGGAAAAGATAAATGTGTGTTTTTAATGAGAATCAAGTTAGATTTGAGTATGAGTAATATATTATGGAGTTGTGTGCTTATTCTATTTTATCTTGTGTTGAATACATTTGATGATTTTCCTTTTAATAATTAGGGTCTAAACGGAGAGATAATGATAATAATAACTAAGTAAATGGTAAGTTAATTATATATGGTCGAACCCTAGTACACATCCTTCAAATAATAATTTGTTCCAACAGATTTTGGATTTTTTTTTGAGTAATATAGTAATTACATATAATTTATGGATTTCTATCTATCTATATCTATATGTGTACTACCACTTAACTAAATTCGCCGTAGTGTACTACCACCAGCCACCATACTCAAACATAATCAACCAACTGTACCATTCATAGACTAGAGTCCTTGCTGATGAATATTTTTCGCAAACATTTGTGTTAGGCAAAGCAGCTGAACTCATCGGTATATTCTGGTGTTGTTTGTATTTTGTCAGTTTGTATTTTTGAGTGGATTCAATAATTAGAACCACGTCAATGTCTGAGAGTGAAAATTCTTTTTTTTCAAACCTATTTTAAACCCAAGTCTAATTTCATTGAAATTTTTACGAATTTTGGAAGTGCGTTAGATTCAAAACACAAATACTCTTGAGATAATAAATAGTGAAGAATAGACTAAGATTCCATATTTGGAGACGCCATTAGCTTTCAAAGAACATTGCTTCTGTTTATACGTCTAAAATCCTTTTTGATGTGCAAAAGGAAATTGTGAATGCTTGTTTTGAGTGTCATGTGTTGAGCATGAGTGACAACGATAGCAGGTGTTTGGATGAGGTGGCTGACAACACGAATGGTGTTGTCAATGTTGTTTATGAGAAGGTTATGATTACTTTCATGTCTAGTTGCAAGAAATTTGTGAGAGTTGGGTTATTGTGTTCTCATATATTTGTTTTGTTCAAAGATCTGAAATTGAGAGCTTTACCTGATAATTATGTAGTCAATAGATGAGCTAACTTCGAAGCCCATACATGATGTTAGCGAGTTTGTGGATGGTCGATGCGTTGACACACATGAGAGCAAAATAGTTATGAATCATCTTTTGTCTGAATTTTATTTTTGTGTTAGATTGGTAAAGGGGAACGTGGAAAAGGTGTAGTTATTGTTATGTGGTATAAGAGGATTGAAAGAAGCTTTCGGAGTTGTTGATGATCATACGAGCAGTGTCCCTAGCAAGCCCAGATTGTTCTAGTCTCAACTAAAGGTAGAGGCAGCGGATGTATGAAGTCAACGAAGGAATAGGAGATTGAACGCAGCAACAAGTAGCTTAGGATGTGTAGTCGATGTAAGCAGAGAACCAACCATGATTCTAGGAATTGTCCATTGTTACAAATGATGATGGAGCATAGTAGATGATTGGACTACCATGTATTTTTTTTCTTTCAATCTTCATTATGTCGGACTGCAGGTTTTTAAAATTAGTAGGAAGGATTTTTTTTTTTTTTTTTTTGTATTTTAACTTTTGGAAAGTGTTATAAACATTTGTTTTGGGGCTTATTGTACGGTGTGGTTTATTGATATTAGTTTTTGTTTCTTGATAGTACTGTAAACATGTGTTTTGGTGCTGTAAATATGTGTTTTGGTGCTTATTTTGTGGTGCTGTAAACATGTGTTTCTTGTTATGACTCTTTCTTTTTATTTATCTTTGCGCTGAGTTGAATTTATCAGAGAAGAAGAACCAAGTTTCGAACATGGTTGGAGGAGGTTAGAAGGGTGCTTCAGTTTTTAAAGAAGAAGAAGAAGAGTTTGGAAATCTCGCGATGATTGAGTTTTAGTGCTTTGTTGAGATTAGGAAGTCTGGTGTTTATCGATAGTCATTATTTTTTGGGTTCTATAGCGTTTGCATAGCCTATTCCTTCTGCTGGAATGGATGTGTTTTAATTGTAATGTTCCTGCATTATTCTTGTTGTAGTTTAATTAGGTACATCGCCTGATTAATGATATCATATGTTGATGTATTTTAGAGCAATTTTTAACTATATAAATCAAGTGTTGTATTAATAGAACACTTTTTTTACATAATAGTATGCAATTTCAATTACAACAGTAAAGTGTATTATTAATAGCACTGTTTGGATATTTAGGCAGCACTGTTGGAAACAATGTTCTCGTGCCGCTAGTGTAAACACAATAAATCTTGCTAGATTAAATATGTGGTAGTAATGTATTTATTATTTTAAAAGCACCATTAGATTTATAATCCAACACTAAATACCTTGTTCTTCGAAGAAATATATTTCAAAGCAACACTTAACATTCCATGTCATTAAACATACTATTCCAATCTCAATTAGAATTGGACTTTCAAATCCAATGAGCATAACTAAAAAAACAAAATAAAAATCCATGAAATAAAATGAAAATTAAAAGCTTTGTTTTTTGAATTAATGTAGATTGTTAGGGCATCTTTAATTAGGGGAGATGAATAAATGAGGAGGGGAGGGGAAGGGAGAGGGGGATAAGGCAACGGAGGGGAAGGAAAAAAGGGAAAAGAAAAAAGAAAGAAAATGAGGGGGGTGGGGCGACAACTGCTGCCCCTGGCCAATCAGATGGGTGCGTGCATTGCACGTGCCGTACGGAGAGTGGGGCTGTGGGACATTAGGCATCGGTTTTACAACTGATGCTAATAATTGGCATAAGCATCGGTTGTTTGACCAAAATCGATGCCTAATGTATAGATATAGGCATCGATGGTCAAACAACCGATTTTGTCAAACAATTGATGCCTAATGTAGAGATATAGACATCGATTTGTTAAACAACCGATGCTATTATTGCTTTAATTAAGACGGTAGTTTGCCTGCCTTTTGTCTCCTTGCTCTCTGAACATAATGGCATGTCATCCAAAATTCAGTCAACCTAACATCCTTAGAATAAATTATTAACAAACGACATATAAGCTTTCAAATAAAATATAAATAAATAAAAAACTTTCAAATACAAAATAAAACTTACAATAACAAATCTTTCAAAAAACTTTCGAAAATAACCAAGATAAACAACTATGCAATAAATACAAAGGAAGAACAAATGTAGATACAGAATAAGACACATGTCAATTACAAACAGCTACACTAAATAAGATAACGCAAATTTAGTAAATCATACATTTATAAGGTGAAAGATCAAAAAAATACATGAGGCATCTCACATTGATTGCGCAACAAGAACTTTCCACAAAGAGGAATCCTTTGGAGTCAAATGTGCAGCAATCATGTAGAAATTCAAGCTTTCTTCTTATCGCCCGTTGTAATATATATCAAACCAAGCGTATGATATGGATCAGAAAGATTAGGGGCAAGAAGAATTACTTCATTCAACAAACAGATTTCCTGAAATTCACATGAGCAATCAGAAAAAAGCAAAATCAAGTATAACCATAGAATTAATGAACATCGTGTAAATTAAATAGATAAATTCTTCTACACAACATGCTATTGTCGAGCATTATGGAGGAAAGCATACTAAGATTAAATAAAAGAAAATTCTAAGAATAAGAGGCACACAAACACACATTTGAATCCCTTAGCCCTAAATTTTCATCTCTATATCTACTTTCCCTAAACGACACGCCTTTTTTTTTATCGTTTAGGTTCAACCCAGATGCAATAGTTTTCGATTCTTAGGGTTTACGGTAATCCTAGTTATTGGATGCAACATTTCTTCACAAACTCAAATGGTGTTATTCTTCTTAATTCTAATCTGCAATCTAGTCCTTCAACATCTCTAATCGTGTCGGCTATTTTTTGGAAAAACCCGGAGAACAACAAGAATTATTTGAGGATAAAGGTTTGTGTACCTTCTTAAACTGAAATTCTACATCCTTAAAATATTCTGGTTTATTATACTGTCTCATAAAATCACTATACATACATGCAATTTCTCTACAATGCTTCTTTTATGTCCATTTTTTATTTTGAAAATATTATATACATTTTTTATTATAAAATACAATTAAGATTTCTTATAAATATTTTTTTCCTAGTAAAAGTATCATACAATTTATATAATAAATTTTTTAAATAATAAATAAACTAAAAATGTGAATAAGAAAATGGTAAAAAGAATGAAAAAACTTATGGCAAATAAACACATTTGGTGCATTTGCTACATATTATTCAGCTCTGAAGGCATCAAAAATTTAATTTTGTCTTGTATTTATCTGTTTTCATGCTGAAAAAGTACAAGTATCTTATCCAGGTTGTGAACTTAGGGAGCAACTGAGTAAGCCTTCAGGTTTCAGTTCAAGGACTCTACAAGAATTCTATAGAAGCAAAAGGGTCTACAATAACTACACTTACATCTAGTAATGTGATGGATGAAAATTCTTTCAATCAGCCAAAAAAGGTAAATTTCCATCTAATTTTATTTGCACTAAACTAAGGTTTCAAGAAGTAAAAACACATGCACTATGTATTACTAAAAGCGGTAGGTATCAGAAATCTTATGGAGAAAGGAGAAGTATTGTTAGGAGAATTCAAAAAATATCGAAGACAAAAAGTAATTTTAGTGATATTAACAGTCTAATTATTCTTTCTTGTTTATGCAGGTGGCGCCAATTGTAAGTCCACTTGAAAATGCCAGCAACAAAATGAATGTTATATTACCTCCATATTCTTTAACTTCTATAGACTTACTGAGCAAATCAAATGTTATCCAGCCTGCACAATCTTCTTTATTAGGGATTACTTGTGTTTTTTTCGAAGCACCGTTTGTCGATATAAGCAACCTGAATTGAACAAATATAGAACAAACAAGAGAAACGTGATCAACAAATTGAATAGAATAAAATCCAAGCAAGAGCCAATAAATTCAGAAAGCGGACTGTCTCTTACAGGACATAATACGATTCCTATATGTAAAAGCAATACAGTATAATTTCACTAAATTTAGGCTTTCCTAAAATTAATTGGCAATACAAGATTTTCCACTTGTGAAAAAATAATTCAAACAATATCAACCTGTTTGACAGCGACTCCCCCGAATCAAGATTCATACCCATGTAATGTAAACCCTCCCAAACGCCTTGGGAATTCATGGAAAATGCGAATTAATTAATCTGTAGCAATGCAGAAAATCCATCTAACAGTGGGAAAAATACGATTAAGCTAAACACGAACGTAAGCTACTCACAAAATGAAAATAGTATTATCATATGAAAATCATGTTCAAAAGAGAAATGAGACTAAAAAGTCCCAGGAAACTACCAACAAATATGAAGCCCATCATCCACAATAACCCAGGGTTCTTCACATCCTCTGCTCGATTACCCGGATAATCTTCACCAACCAGTTTATATGTTTTCTCATCCATGGAGAGCAAGTAAGATCCAAATCCCCCTGTCAACATAATCACCAAACCACGAAATTAATAAATGTGGACCACATTACATCCGACAATACAACATAAACTCAAATTTTTCATAAACCAACTACAACGATATTTAAGTCGATTACATAGTAGATATCAAGCAGTAAGTAAATAATAATAATAAAATTAAATAATTGAGGGATGGTGCCAACAAGCCGAGTACATGCAAAGATAAAGGCATCCTTGATAGTCAATTTGGTAACTGATTCTAGTAATTTGTCTAGTTTTCTAATCTTAAGTATTTGATAGTGTAGCTTCAAATTATAACTTGGTTAGATGAATTGTAACCTTGTAGTATTGTTTGAGTTGTTAATTTATAGTTTGGTTGGATGGGTTATTGGATAAATTATATTCTTACTATTTGAATTTGGTGAATTGTGTACTTATTGTTTGGTTGAGCTTTTTTTTTTAAACAATATAATTTTACATCATAATAAGATCTTGCCTCGGGCGAATCGCATATTGGGGTGGGTAGGGTGGGGAACCTAAAACGCTTGATAAAAAGACCATCACAAATAATCGCTGCATATAAGGGGAAACCTAAAACGCTTAATAAAAAGACCATCACAAATAATCCCTGCATATAACGGATGAATATTGGAACCAATCATTACCATGCTTCAGGCATGCCATCTTAATCATCTTATATGATTTTATATAACTTTCAAGTTGGAGCCTTTAAACTTGAAAACCATTGACAACCTTACAATCAGTAATTTAAAATGCGATTTTTGGCTACAAATCTCAAGTTTCTTTTAAATTTTGCGAGAATTATATTTATGCATTTCATATTTTTGGTTACCATAACATATGTTTATTCTCTCTCTAATACTAAAAATATTGTTTACTGTTTGATATGTTCTCAGCATTGGCTGTCCATCTTGACATGTGGTGGGCCAATTACAAATATCGCACTTGTTAACTTTTGATGGAGGCTTCTTATTGTAAGTGTATTACATATATCTTCATATTTGACATAGCTAATACAACTAGTAAAATATTAATTTCATATAACTACGAAAATTGTTCTCATCAAATGATATAAAAATATCATAACATATCAATTATTTTTGCCATCCATAGTCAACTAAATATAAATCATCAATGACTTTTCAAAAGAAATTCACTATCAAATGATAAAATGCCTTTATTTGATAAGTATGGTATTTTGCTCTTCTAGCCAATATAACAAATATTCTAACAAACTTCTAGTTATAGGTTCATAGCTTATGCAATGTTCTTGTGCATCTAAATATTTAGAAGTCAACATATAAGATAAATGGACCTAAAATATATTATCCTTAATATAAAATATGAATCTTATTATAATCTAGTTCTCATTAAGCAAGTAATTTAATAGTTAATTTTGTTAAATACATGTAAGCATATGAAAGAAATAGAAAAAGCTTCATACTCTTTGCAAATTAATAAATTGGGATGATCAAAGCAATCATGTCAAAGCGTCCTAATATTGGACTTCATATTCAAAATGAATAAGTAAGTTTACTGTTTCAAATAAATTCTAATGAATTATTCAAATAAAAATCAAACTCATGATTTAAGTTATATTCTACGTCATATCAAAATAATTATAGAAATTTCGCTTGTCATTATATTAAATCTTCTACTACTTTATAAGTACAAATATATGAAATATATATATATATATATATATATATATATATAAATCTTCCATATTTCAACTAGTCATTCCCACTTTATTTATTGCCTTTTATTTTATTAAGAATAAAATTTTGCATTTTTTTTATATAAATAAAATCCAAATTGAAATGAGACATCAACAAGTTGGACTTGAAGTATCTACAACTGATATTTTTCTTCCTGTCCCCACGCTAGCAAAAGAAAATCTGTAGATAGATCGATAGATTCTAGGTATAAACTGGCACCAACTATTATACCACTGTAGAACCATTAATCTGAGTTTAGGGCTTTGGGAACTCGTTTCTGTGTGCTGAGAAATGGACGCAGCCCAAGAAGCCCAGAATAGGGAGGCATTCCGGCACGCCGTTGTCAACACCCTCGAACGCCGTTTGTTTTACATCCCTTCCTTCAAGATCTACCGCGGTGTCGCCGGCCTTTACGACTATGGCCCACCAGGCTGCGCCGTTAAGTCTAACGTCCTCGCCTTCTGGCGTCAGGTCTGCAAATATATTATGTTTTCATTGTAATTTTTTCAATTTTTTTTTACTCTTTACCTAATTTTACGAGAACCCAGAATTGGGGTTTTGGTATATTTTGTGTTTTGTTTGTTTGATTATTGGTTGAGTTTTGTGTACATTCATGAGCGGTGCCTAATGGCTGGAGATTTTTGTTAAAATGGTATTCCTTTTGGATTACTTTGTAAAGCTGGGGTTTGATTTCTGTTTTTATGATGATTGATGTAAATGTTTTTGGGATGGTGTTTTGTTTGAATTACTAGTTCACACCACTATGATTGACTAAACATGCAAAACTTTCATATGCAAGACCAAAACTGGGCCGGACAATTCTTCTTTTTATTAGTTACCAATATACTGATTTTGAAGGTTGTTAGTGCTTATTTACTAATTCAGTCAAGTACTGATTTGATCTCACTTTCCCATGGGACCCGTAATTCAGCTGCAACTCATATCCTCCCCCAAGGATTTGCTTGTATAGATAGTTAAGGTGTAGGTTACTTAAAATTCCATTCTCATTTTCATCACGTGGAGTTAAAATTTATATCTGTGTCTCAGCATTTTGTTCTCGAAGAGAGCATGCTAGAAGTCGATTGCCCATGTGTTACGCCAGAGGTCGTGCTGAAGGCATCGGGCCATGTTGATAAGTTCACCGACCTTATGGTTAAAGATGAAAAGACCGGTACATGTTACCGAGCAGATCATTTGCTCAAGGATTATTGCAAAGACAAGCTTGAGAAAGACCCTAATCTTAGTGCTGACAAGGCAGCAGAGCTTAGGCACGTGCTTGCTGTGCTGGATGACCTCTCTTCCGAAGAGCTCGGTGCTAAAATAAAGGGTTACGGAATTATGGCTCCGGATACAAAGAACAGTCTCTCAGATCCCTATCCTTTTAACCTAATGTTTCACACATCAATTGGGCCATCTGGCGTGAGCCCCGGGTGAGAACATGTTATTATTTCTTGAAGTAAATCTTACTTGCACTGACTTAATGGTTCAACATCGAGTCTAGCTATTATTATTATCTTTATTTTTCAATTGATTTTTAAATCGAATTGGCTGCAGTTATATGCGTCCTGAGACTGCTCAAGGTATTTTTGTGAACTTCAAGGACTTGTACTACTACAACGGCAACAAGCTTCCGTTTGCAGCTGCACAGATTGGTCAAGCTTTCCGAAATGAGGTCTCATATGCTACCATGATCATTTTATCGTTGCGTGCTTTCTTTTTGTATTTTCTTAATATAGTATACAAGTGTATCTCATGACAATCTATCATTTTTTGTTCAGTGTCATTTATAGATGGTCACAAATATACAAAAAAGCACTACTTGTGTTACTAATAGGGGCTTGGAGAATGTAAATCATTTTCATCTTGTGCCGGGAAAAAGTGCCCCTTTTTGTGGGTTTTGCCAACTTTTGTTCTTACTTCGACTTGGTTTAATTAGAATTTTAAAAGCAAGGGGTTGGTTGTTTCTGCTTCTGGTATTTTTTTTATAGGATATATAGAAGTTTGTTAACATCTTTATACTCAATTTTTCTTTGCACAATCCATACAAAATGCTTTTGGCAATATTTGTCATTCAATTGAAATACGAAGCTCACGTGGGATTTTTTTTTTCACACACTAATGGATAAAAAAAATGCGTAATTGGGCATGTATATGAAACTTTTGATTTTTATTTCATATTAGGTCTGTATTGGAATGTGGTTAATTGTTATATGAATGTTAGAAAACTTGCAAATATGCATATCAGATCTTGTCAGACACTGGGCAATGTGTTAGTTTATGACATGCATTAATTTTGCAGATATCTCCAAGGCAAGGTCTGTTAAGAGTCCGTGAATTCACACTGGCTGAGATTGAACACTTTGTGGATCCTGATGACAAGTCTCACCCGAAATTTTCCGAAGTTTCAACATTGGAATTTTTAATGTTTCCAAGAGAAGATCAGGTGTCTGGACGAGCAGCAAGGAGAATACCTATTGGTGAATCAGTTGCAGCGGTTGGTCTTTTGGAACCTATCATCTAATCCTTTCTGTCTATTGACCGATATTTTATTTTCTGTGTTAACAATTAATTATTGATATCGATGTGTGACTCAGGGGATTGTCAATAATGAAACACTGGGTTATTTCATAGGGCGTGTGTACTTGTTCTTAACCCAACTTGGGATTGACAAAGACCGCCTGAGGTTCCGCCAACATCTGGCGAATGAGATGGCTCACTATGCTGCGGACTGTTGGGATGCTGAAATTGAGTGCTCGTATGGTTGGATCGAGTGTGTTGGTATTGCTGATAGATCAGCATATGATTTGAGAGCTCACACTGTAAGATTTCTTGTGAAATTTTCAAATTCATGTGGTGCATATACAATTTGGCTCCTCATGTCATAGTGGTAAATACATTTTCTGGTTTCACTATATGACTAGTGTTTGATGAAAGCACATGAATCTTTGGATTGAGTTTTAGACTTTTAGTAATATGATTGTTGTTGTAGAATGCTAAGAAATCATGTCTGAATAGTGGGGGTAATGTTGTATTTTCAAATCCTATTTAACTAATAGGATGATTGTTTATTATGGGTAAATCTGTAATGATAATTAATTGTATACTCCCCCGTCCGAAAAAGGTACACTTACAGTTATTTCACACAATTTAAGAAAATGTTGGTTAATATATTTAAGTATTGCCTTTTCCATCTATGCCCATGTAGCTAATTAATTGTTTATTCATTATCTTCTCGGTTCTATAAAAGTTAAACTAGGAGTATGTTTGGCGGACAAAGCTGATAAGCTAGCTGATAGCTGAAAAGCTAGCTGATGACTGATTAGTTATTTGAAAGCTGATAGCTGGTGACTGATAGATGAAAAGCTAAATAAAAGCGTTTGGCAAATTTAGCTGATCAGCTGGCTCAAAAATACAAAATTACACAAAAGTACATGTTTAAAATAATAGTGTTAATACTATTTTTATTTATTTTCATATAATATTAGGATTGTAAATTTAATAATGAAAAATTAATTAAATAGTAAATGTAGTAACAAGACTATCTTTGTGGGACATCCAAAGTATATCATGGCCTATCTTTTTGGTACGAATGGAGCATAATGTTATGTATATATACCAATGTTTTAAAAAACGTTCCGAGGCGCGCCTCGAGGCGTACGCCTCGACCGTTTTTTAAAACATTGGTATATATACATAACATTATGCTCCATTCGTACCAAAAAGATACTGATATACTTTGGATGTCCCACAAAGATAGTCTTGTTACTACATTTACTATTTAATTAATTTTTCATTTCCATGTATAACCCTATTTAATTATATTAGAATCACACTACTTCATTCACCTAGTGTATGTTTGGTAAGCATAATAAGCTAGCTTATGTCTTATTTTGAGGACTTATAAGCACTCTGTATTGAAATAAACCTTGTATGGTTGCATGAGCTTATTTGAAGAGTGAGCTTATCTTAGATGCTACTATTACAAGCTTTTCAAATAAGCTCATGGAGCTTTTTGATTTTATTCTTATTTTAACCTTTTTATTTTTTTTGAAAATTACACTATTATTTTGTTAGGTATTTTTTTTTTTTAATTTCACCACTTTATTAATTGTTAAATAAATATCTAAGAATTATTTTAGTATTGTGAAATTATTATTATTATTATTAATTAGATAAATATCTAGAGTTGTTTTTTGTACCGTGCAATAATAATAATAATAATAACAATAATTATTATTATTATTAGCTTGATTATAAACTGGTGTATAAAAGGAAATGAGAAAAAAAAAAAACATCCCCCCAATTTATTAAATAAAGTATTGTGCAGTTATTGAAAATTATAATAATAATTATTATTATTATTAATTAGATAAGTATCTAGAGTTATTTTAGTATTGTGCAACAACAACAACAACAACAACAATAATAATAATAATCATAATATATTATTATTATTATTATTATTATTATTATTAGCTTGATTATAAATTGGTGTATAAAGGAAATAAAAAAATCCTCTCCCCAATCCGTTAAAAAAAGTATTGTGAAATTATTGAAATCATATATATATATATATATATATATATATATATATATATATATATATATATATATATATATAACGAAATTGGTAATAGAAACAATAATA